>CP136065.1:134164716-134376538 GCA_032622095.1 Siphonodentalium dalli | reverse complement strand
CGATAACTTCAAATTGACACTGATTGTGTTAAATTACAAATTTGTTGTGTTATGTGGCCAACTATTAAAATCATTTGTTCAGTGTTGTTTTTGGACATTAATTTTGCTTTTGGAACAACAAATCATTTTGTTATGGCAAGGACGCAGGCGTGTGTGTGTGTGTGTGTGTGCGGGGGGGGGGGGGGGGGGGGGGGGGGGGGCTAATCGGTGAGACCTAACACATTTTCTAATCGGATGTTAAAGAAGATAACAAAACTGAATGAGTTTTAAAGTATAAATAAAAATAAGTCAAATGCTGGCAAATACTTGATGATATTATGCATGATCTCAAAGTTCAATCACATGCTAAATATCAAGAGATTCATTTGATGATTAGTGCGGTTGTGGGAGAGTTGAACCAAGAATAAATAAAAAAAAAAAAAATTGGATACAAGCTGACTTTGGTGTCATTCGACGCGGAAAAACCCCAGAAACAACATCTCCAAAATCCGCTCATGGGAAAGTTCAGGACCCAAGATGGCGTCCACAATGGCTATTGGTATCGGGAAATGCTGAATTTCTGCGAGAAATGCTCCAATTAATGCCAAATTATGCTGAAGTATGTAATAAATTGAAATAAACCATATCGGTATAATATTTGTCACAAAATGGACAAAATCGAATGAAATTTACATTTTTTGCAAAATTGAATAGTAAGCCCTATACAAGCGGAAATTCCGCCGGAGAACGTAGTTTTATCTCCTCTCTCCGCTCAAAAACTCCAATCTCCTGTAAGGTAAATAGCGTAAAACACGCCGGAGTTTTTGATAATTTCATCGGAGTTATAGCGAAGTGTCCGGCGGAGTTTTTGTTACGACGTAACAGAGTTTTTGTTACGACGTAACGGAGTTTGCGTGACGTTATAGCAGAGTTTTTGTTACATTCATCGGAATTTGCGAAGTTTTACTAGGAAACACACCGCATGTTTTATTATCAGCCATATGAATGGCAAAGAAGAATTAATTCAGTCAGTAACTTGCACTGTATCTTATCTACGATTTACCCCTCTGTTAACACGTTGTTTGCATTGTTTTATAATATTAGGTATTGTTTTATTAATTGGCAGTAATAATTAGTGATCGATGCATGCTCTGTTTCGATCCCGATTAGGGTCCTACTAAACAACGAACACAAACGAACATAAACGAACACAGGTCCAAAAAGCCGAATAGAAGGGTGAAATTTGGTTTGTGGGTGCGTGTGGGTCCACTCTATGTGTATGTGGTGTTATTTCCAACTTTGATCACTTATTTTTTTAGTTATTAGCATTATTTGAATACAAAACTACTAAACAACGAACACAAACGAACATAAGATTAGCCATACTGCAAAGGTGTTAATTAACTACGGCTTACTCTGTCTCCTTGTTAATTGCACATCTGTGAGTTGCTTTTACTGCAAGGTGACTTGTCAGTTTTGTCACTGATGGCAATAAAAACACGAGAAACATCAGAGGTCGGCGGTATGTATGAATTCATGTATGAATGTGATCCGAAGTACGAACTATTGTTTCGCACATAGTCACACATACATATGGTTCTTTCTAAGTTTAATTTCCTCGTTCGATTTTCCACTTAATTCTCCTTGATAGAGGATATTATGTTCGTTATTTTTATCAGTCGAAAAAGTTGCAAATCAAAATTGTTCAACTTCCATCTTAAGATACTACAGGTAAGGTCAGTCCCGTCGAATTTTAGACATCGAATTGCAGCGACATGAAGTTGAACAAAATTTATGTAGTTCGATCGGTTGTTGTGTTTTATATGGAGATGACAGTTCGCCAGACTTGTGTCTGTTTTTTCATATTTCAATGCGGAAGCGCAGTTGTTTTCTGATTTGAATTGCTGTAGCGAGAATATCTCAGACCACACGTATATATGTATATGTATTATGTTTTGGACCTTTTTCGTGTTGTAACCAGTCTGGCTTTCATGTTTTTGTTTTTGGTGCAATTGGTTATTAGGGAAATTCTGTTACGTGTATCTACCGAAAATATTCGCTCCTTCTTCGGAAAATAATAAATACTAGTTTAGAGTGCACCTATTAACCTTTTCCCAGGCTTGTCTGATACTGTGCGCGAGACAACGCTCCAAACCTCTTTTTGTTCCTATTCCTTTGAGGTTTTACAGTTGAAATATAATATTATATGTTTAGTGTAAACATATTTTATTCCAATCAAAATAATAACATATTTAAACATTTGACAAACATTTTACAGTAAGACAGAATAATATAAATAATCGATTGATTGGAAATTATTGTTTCGTTCATTTTGAAAGAGACAACCATGCATTCCGTACTTTATTATATATACACACGTAAATCGTGTCATTTCACTTCACTTTTATCGCATTGAAGTACACTTTATTCGTACCAAAGTACACTTTATTGCCATACATGTAGTATCTAATATTCTAGCAAGTTCGGTTCACAATCTGCATATTCATCTAGTTTTCATTCAATTATCACTAATTGTTTAGTATTTTGTCGGCAAGCCATTGTGTAATTTCTTCACTATTTATCTATTCTTTACGCGATTGGTGGATTCCCTTTAAGCTCCGCCCCATGGCCTGTCACTCATATTAAACCGGCAGATTCAATCTTCTCTCTGAGCCGTAATTTCGCTAAAGCCGGATTGAGAATCCAAAGCCGATTACGGGGGGCGGAGCTAATTTCGGATTCTAGGTCAGATTTTGAAATCCACGTGGTCTCCGAAACTCTCCCCCAGCGTCAAACATGGCTCATGTATTTGACACAAGTATCATTTGTATCTTATATTTATAAAGTGCATGTTTGTTGTGAAAGTCATGCTGTTCTTCTATGTGTGTATACACGGCACATAATTTGCTGCCAATCCGACTTAATCGCATCTTTTTTTCAAGTTAAAGTGTGTTTATTGATGATGGCAAGCATATCTAAACATGACAGCTCTAGGCCTCCTGAATCAAATTCCGAAGATGTTGTGAAGAACACACGGAACTTGTCAGTTGAACAGGGACGTGACGACAGGGGGTTGATTAGGTGTCTCGACCCCCACCCCGAACTTTGGTACAATTTGCTAAGCTGTGCAGTCATTCATACGTGAGGAAAATCAGGATTTTTTTGACTAACTGTTTCAAATAATGATACGTACAAGCCAACAAACGCAACAAACAAACCCGATTTTAAATAAATACATATACAAACTTATGACTAACTCGAGAGAGGGGGTGTCCAGTGATCTGTATATATGTTCAACTTGTTTTGGTAGTCATGTTGCTTTGCCATTACTAATTATTTATTTTTTCAGTGTAATAACATATGGGAGAGGGGGTACCCTTAAGTGAGTCAGTACTTGTCCCCCAATTCCTTTGTATGTATAAACAAATGTATGTGTTATATATCATGTGTTATCTAAATTTGACATATATTTGAAATAAATATATCTAAACTAAACTTTGGTACATTCCAGCAGTCGGAAATTTCATGCATGACACAACATTAGTTGGACATTAATTTGACACCATATATAGGTTGGCATTGTTCTCATTGCTTGATTTTTTTCAACCAGTAAAAGTTGGGTAATTTTCAATCTTAGTGTTTGTCAGATTGGATATTTCCAAGGAGAGCAAATTGAATCCTGCGAACCTGTGAGATTGATGTTTGGTTCAATGGGGGGGGTGGGGGTGGGTGGGTGCAGTTGGCCGGAAATTTGAGGAAACTTCTAGCCACGTCCCTAGAACATGTGTCTGTTGTCTATACAGAGACTATTGCGCAAAACGACTGCATTTAACGAAACAAAACATGTTAAAATTGCTATAACTTTAAGACTAGATGATAGTACATACGTGTATCTGATAATCCATCGATACCATAATAATCCTACTATTTCTTGAATAAGAAGAAACATTATAATAACGAACACAGCAGAAGACATATCCATGCAGGTTCATATGAATTCGGTCAATGGTGACGTATCCGCCGAATTCGAAATCGACATGCGTTCGGGCGGTATTTTAAGGATGGAATTATGAAATGGACATATGAAAGTGACAATCAACAATGATTTGCCATCAACCGAAGTGCTCCCCCAGCGTTACTATCAATAGCGTTATTATTTGGCTAATTTCAGTAATATTCTCCCAGTTTACATTCAATAAAACAAATTTGTCTCCGCATTTAAAATTCTTTGATATAGATCGTTTATATTCTGCAATAATTTGTACACAAGAGACGGATTCTTATGTTTTATTGTGTTTTTAAACTCTGAGGTGGCGGAATCTCGGTTTGTTTACATTACGAACATTTGAGTCCGTAATCGGAATCCGAATCCAAATCGGATTACCACGAAATTAGGATTACGGTCTGTTCGTTTACTGATTCTGCAAATTTGTGGTCTGTTCTTTTGCCGAACCAAGTCGTACGGGGACCAATCTGTAATCTGGATTCAGAATCTGAAACGGATTTTAGCGAAATAACGCCTCTGGGTTGTGTTATTGGGTTAAAGGCACGTGAGGCCTTAGTTGTCGAAAATATTCATATTTGTTCCAATCACCGTAAACAGAAAAACATTAAAACGCATACAGTTTCGTTCATATATACCATGACCATCACGTAAACAGCATGTTATCATAAAGATTTACTATATGTTACCTAAGCAAGAGCCTGATTGTGTTACAGAAGACAGCACAATGCTGCTGGCTAATCACACACAAATGGCATAACCGCTCTTTATTCGTTCCATATCAGGAATTCACCAACAAAGAACGCTCTTTATGTTTACCATCATAATATAAACAAACACCAGAAAAGTAACTTTGTATGCTTTTGTTTACATAACAATGGTCAAATATATGACAATAACATACTGTTTATGCGATATTTCTTATTTGTATACGGACAAAGTCTGTCTACATGTTGTTGTTCTTTCTGTTTGTGGCGGTTTTTAAACGGGTGGAAATATTTTCACAGGATACCCACCGCCAAGGCCAACCGTACCTTTAAATTATTATGGATATAACATTCCAGATGAAACCAGTTATCCAGAACCGACAAATGTTCACCGTCAAATGGAATTCTTTCCAAACCATCCACTGATAAGAGGTTCTGGAAAGTACCATATTACAACGAGAGATACATCATCAGGATGCCGAAAACTTACAGAAACTCATCAAAAACTCACGCCTGGACTGTTCACTATGTTCTGTCCCCATGGAATATGTCTGGGGTTTCAGGTTATGCTGTCCTGTGAGTCTCCGCAGACGGCATTTGACATTTTAATGCGACGATTTAGGATAATTCCATCAAAGATTATATACGATAATAGCTGCAAGTTACATTTGTACACACTACTTAGAGAACCGGCACGATTCAAACACTGTATATTTTATGTGGATAGAATGCATTTCCGTGGCCACATAGGGTGTACATTAGGATACAGCATGGATACTTATAAATCTGATACAAGTGTCCGTGGCATAAATAGCCAAGTTGTTGAACAGGCCAATAGTGGATTGCGACGTATACAGACCCAGTTAACTTACATGGCGCTAGTCCAAGTCTTCTTGTACTAAAACCAGCTAAGATATTGGGATGGCGATGCTGGCGTTTAGTCCAAGCCCGCTTGCATACCAATCCTACCACATGAGTTACGCCCACGATCTGTGGCGGGAATTTGTGGTGTATTTTACTCGATTTACCTAGCAAATCAATACATGATGCTATATACATCGGAAAGGCTTACATCTAATGGTCATAATGGTGTATAATAATCTAACTTTAATGTTAAATTACACATAGAATATTCCGGTTGATTGCCACAAACATCGATTTGTTTCTCTGTTTGTTTACGTTTTAACCGAAAGCCGAAGTGGTCCGAATAAGTTCGGCATAATCCGCTGTTTGTTCTGGGAATTCTACTTTCCGTTTCTATATATAGCGCGGGTTTTCCGAACAAAAATGGCGAAAACCGATCGCCCGAAAGTCCAGTTTTCTATGTGCTTTCAGAACAATTCCCGCACTAAAAACTTAATGACATAATGGAGGATCAGAACGGTAGTTTTGTTGACAATTATCGCAAGCAACTTGTCAAAATTGGAGCAAATTAGATCTCTTGTGTCTGACTTGCCATGCGTGTGGTGTGCATTTTGACATCTGTGTTGATAAAATAATCGGAGAACCGAATCACACAGTTTCGAAATATAGTTCTTCCGTTTTAGTGGGACTTTTCAAACTTAAGGTTCATTTATTTAGTGTATTACATTTATATCTCCAATGTTTAATTAATCTATTTATTATTTTATTTATTGACACACATAATTACGATTACAATGGAGAATTCATCGTAATTTGCGTTGTTGTCCAAAATCTACGGAATATTTTCAACGGAAAATGCCGAACACAGTTCGCGAGGTCAACCGAGTTCGCATACTTTTAAAAAATTGTAAACATTGAGGTAAATGTCTCTTTTCGCATTAAATTACCGTTTTAAATTCACAACTGATGTGGGTTTCAGATAAAATAGCATGTCTTCTGCGGAAAATATCCGTTTATTGTCGCAATTGTGATATTTTATTACGCCACCGTAGTGTGGTGTTTCTAGCTTTTGGTTTTTTGATATCGCATGGTCGATCGATAATTCACTGGGTGATTGTACATTCGGCAAACCTCGTCAGATTCCGTCACCGTTTCATCGTACCGATAATTACGAGAGTACAACTAAGATTGGCACATGTGTTTACGTCACCGGTGTAATTGTGGGGACATGCTTCTATTATGAAGGTTTGCTATCCCGAAGGTCCGCTATTCCGAAGGTTCTCTATTCCGAAGGTTTTTGTTATTTTTAGGTTAATTCTATATTTTAAAGTATTGAGACTAATTTGAGAGGGTTCATTTTCACAAAGATTCTTTATATGGAGTGTGCGCTCACATCCGAACTGATCATGCGCGCACACCGATACAGATACAGGAGGAAATAACTTAACTTAGAACATTAAATGTGATTTTGTTTTGTTTTCGCTGGTTTTCTTGAGATTTTATGTCATTACGTGGGCCCATACCTTTGAATTCTTGGCATATACTATGAATGTTGTGGTATATATGGACCCTCCCGCATTGGGACATGACATAGGTTCAGTTGACTTAAGTGGTGTTCTGTGTGTGCTCCAATTTGGAGTTCAATATTTTAAGGGCCAAGTTTAGAATTTTATGGGTCCATACCTTTGAACTCTGGGCATATAATATGAATATTGGGGGGCATGTCTCTATTCCGAAGGTTCACTATCCCGAAGGTCCACTATTCCGAAATTTCTCTGAATGTTCGCTATTCCGAAGGTTCACCAATCCGAAGGTTCGTTATTCCGAAGGTTCTGTGTTCCAAAGATTTTTTTTATTTTAAGGTTAATTCTATATTCTAAAGTAACGAGAGGGTTCATTATCACGAAGATTCTTTTTATGAAGGAAATAACGTAAAACATTAAATGTGATTTTGTTTTGTTTTCGAGGGTTTTCTTGAGTTTAATGTCATTACGTATGACCTATTTCTCATTACATATTCACGCCAAGGAGCCCACACAATTGCTATGTTACGATGCGATTTAATGTGATTATGTGTGACCTAATATCTCAATAATCTGAGGCAAGAGTACGCCTGCTAAAGGCGAATTATAACAGTTGGGGGTATAACGCTCAATAAATACTGGAGGCTATAACAAACTGCGCAGTAGAATATCGCTGAATGGACGAGTATGAGATGAGCCTAAATGCAATTGTGACTTTTTTTAAAGGCCCACTTAATTTTCGAGTCATTAATTTTTTATAGTATATACGGTTTTAATAACAATTTATGCCATAAAATTTGAATAAACTACTATAATTCATCACCATTTGAAAGGCAGAATACTTCTATCTCCTAGTTTGAAACACCTTCAAAATACCGCGTCGTATATCTAGCAATTAGCAACCAACATGTCCTCCTCGGCTTTCCATATAATTCAACGTAATTTGATACTTATGGGTATTTGTGTCCGGGAAGTGTTTTGAACGGGTCAAATCGTGACCCCGACCTGACCTTGACCATTAAAACTGTCAATGCAAGGTCAATTTGGGTAAAACGGACAAATTTCGGCGAAATTTGATACCTAGGGATACTTTGGTCCGAGGAGAGTTTTGAACGGGTCAAATCGTGACCTCGGCCTGACCTTGACTGACCTTCAATATGGCCAATCAAAGGTCAACTCAGATAAAACGGATAGATTTCGACGAAATTTGATACCTATGGGTACTTTTGTCGGGGGGGGGGGGGGTGTTTTGGACGGGTCAAATCATGACTCTGACCTTACCTTGACCTTCAAAATTGTTAATTAAAGGTCAAGTTGGGTAAAACGGACGGATTTCGACGAAATTTGATACCTATGGGTAGTTTTCTACGGGTGGGGGTGTTTTGGACTGGACAAATCATGACCCTGACCTGACCTTGACTTTCGAAATAGTCAATTGAAGGTCAAATCGCACCTTTCACCGGAAAGCAGATGGGAAACAGCCCGGGTGAAGTCGGGCCTATCAGCTTGTGTAATAAAGAAGATAGTTTGATGAAAGTAATGTATGCCACGAGAAACGGGAAAACTTGAAATATGGAAGTACGCAAATTTCCCGCATAAAATTTGAAAGCTAGTTTATAGAATAATTGTATTATTATTTATATTTATGGCTAATAATACGATCTTGGTGGCGTTACCATTTCTGACTATGGTTTTCTTGTTTCATATAATTGTGGTTTTATTTGAGCGGGTCACTAACGCTTAAGCCGTGTCATAAGCGAGCATATAGGGCGGTCTTGGACTAAACGCCAGCATCGCCATCCCAATATCTTAGCTGGTTTTAGTACAAGAAGACTTGGACTAACATGGCGCCAGACAATTTGATCATTCACGCTTCGGTTTTTCTGGCTATTAGAAATCGCGGCAAAGCAGAGACTTTTCTTTGATAATACTTTGTATAAAATTGAATTGTGCATTTGATGTATGTAATTGTTTTCATTGATGTTCGTATATACTAAAAAAACAAAACAAAAAAACAAAAAAAAATATGATGACAACTTGAAAAAAAATAGTATCAAGTTTAAAAAAAAATAAAAAATTAATGACAAACATATGTCTAAACCAGCCAAGTTTAACTTGTCGGTCCAAAGCCCGAATAAATGGTGATGGGACAAAAATGTTGTAGTTCGTTAATTACTCAATATATGGCATGCGCGAATGTAGCATAATCTTATTACAGCACCGACATTTGCGCATTGAATAATGTTTTTATGGCATGCGTTAATGTGTTATTAGGCACATGCGCAAATGTTTATTTAGGCACTGCCCATTTGTCTGGTCCTAATCCAATTCACGCACGATGTGATCATAATTACCAACACGCGTCTTAGAAGACCACGCCCATGCCTGTTTGTGACAACATGTAATCCAATTCCGCACGACTTCGGCGCGTGAAAGGAGTAAACCACGCCCATGCGCCTTTGTGTTTTCCCTTAGGGCATTTGCGCAATGCTCTTTTGAGCTGTCAATTACACTAACCCGCCGTGCTCCTTTGTTGTATCTGAGGCAAATTACATGTATGGTACCAGGTCTTCTATTTCGTGTCCATTTCCAATGACTGAAATAATCTCCAGCCGAATGAGGTTCAAGTGACCCAATTAATTTTAAACTTTTCAAGATACCAGGCTGCTATAATTTAAAGCATATAAATAGTTCCACAGTTACTGGACATAAAGTCCCAAAAATAAGTGTTTAATCGAGTTTATAAAGCGGTATCCTAATATAATATATTCAAGCATCGATATACGTCGATGATTCAAGTTATGCAGGCTTAACCAGGTGCCCGGACAAACTTATCTCAGATAAAAGCACTAAACACAAAATATCGGGCATATGTCGCCTGTTTCCTATAAACATACTCAGCTTCAACTCTGCAGCGATAAAATCGTTCCGGGCGCCAAATTTCACCATCAGCGACTCGTCGTCATCCATGTTTTCAATGTTTTCCTATACTTATTCAATCGGTACCGTAATTGGAAAGACCGGTGTTCTGCAACATATAGTTATTAAAGTTTGCCTGTTGAAACTTCAAAAAGTTCCAAGGTTTTGTACTGGTGGAATATTATATCTAAAAATACCACACTTGGAAAACTCGAATCGCACAAGAACGTTAATAGGGCGATATCACGAATTTTGTCACGCTGCTGACTCACCACATAACAGAGATGGGCGGTATTGAAATTTCAATCTCGGTATCAGTAAATTTTCGTTGATTTACCTCGGTAACGGTATGGTAATCGGTATTGGCTCTTAATTATAAGACCAGATTAGAGATTTCCGGTAAATTGTGGTAATCCAAATAAATCTGCCATGCAAACACAGCATTATGTATTTGAGCAAAACACGTTGTATAAACGAATTCTTAAATAATTTGATGGATCTGTTCTATTTTTAGAAAGTGAAAGTAGATTTCAGGGAAATTCAGACCCCGTACACCCATGGATTATTCAGGATATTGGGCACGTGCGACACGCGGACTTTGTGCCAATCAACATTAATTTTGCCACATCATATAACTGACTATTGCGTTAATGTTTTTAACATGATTACTTATTGTCACTTTCTCTAAGAGATTCAGAGATTCCCTGTCATGCTCGATCAAATTAGTACCGTGAAGCCACTGCTCCATCTTTAACTATTCAAAAGCCATTGTGTAATCGATTTGAACATATTTAGGTTCGTAAATCTTCGTGGGCGAAAAATCGCTTACGCCAGTTAAAAGTTGCGCAATTGCACGATGCCGATGATCAATTAATAGAAAGGTAACGACATAGCATACTAGATCATACTATAAATATATCCTACGAAATTAGGGAGTGTTTACTGATAAACTTTACTCAATACAATTACAAAGACACACAAGTTGGCAACACATGAAATTGATGAATAATTTTAATTGAACCGCAAATTCGATATTTTTAGTTTTGATTCGGTACGGTATATTGGTATTACGCTGATACCGATCGATACCGCACGGTAAATACCGAGTACCGCCCATCTCTACCAAATAAGCCGACTAGCTGTCTGCATCATTGGGAGCATCTATAAAGATTTGCATTGTTTACGACACTAATAGCACTGGGTTTACAGTATTCTCAGAATCCGACGATGTCGCAAATATAGCACGTGCAGAGATGACTGTGTAACTTTTTAGGCTAGATGTAAACCCCCTGTTTTGCGTTCACCATTAAAAGTGAGTTTGATATTGAAATAGAATGACAAATTGAAACATGTCACACGGAAAGTATACTATAAACCGGGGTAGGGGAATAATTTATTTGAGTCTTTATTCTTCTTTTGATACTGGTTTGCACATTAACGGTGACCGATGAACAAAATGAGGACAAGTGAGTTGAAGTGACCAAATCGCAAAATTACTTGTACGAAATCAAATTTGCATTGTTTACGGCAGCACTGGATTACAGTATAATTTCATAAGTCGACAACGCAGCAAATTAAGGGGAAGGTCAAGTGACCAATTTTTAATGGACATTTCCATGCAAATCTCAGAAGTAAAAGTAACAAATTACAGATATTTCCGGGTGTGACTGTTGTGCGGTATTGAAAACAATACACATTTATATGGCGGGTCGGCTTAGAATTTGTTCCATTGAGAAAGTTTATGTATTCATTTTTAATTTATTTTTCGTGTTGTAATTCCAAAAATAAATTTATAGCAAAAATTGCATATTTACCAAACCCAGCCGCCAGTTAAATGTTATGTCTGTTTAATCACATGGCTGCTGTAAATAGTTCCCAGACAATGTTTCATATATAACTTTTGTTGGTGTGGTTTGCATGGAAATCCCCATTTAAAAAAAATGGTCATTTGACTTCCCATTAATAGCACTTACTTCACGAGATATTCGGGGCTTTGTCAGTTTTGTCACCCACCGTGACGGATTTGCGGCCACATGAAAACGTAGGATTGAAATGTGACAGTGAAAATAGGCTGCATGCATAAACCGGGGTTTGGGAATCATTTATTTGGGACTTTAGTCTTTTATTTATAAAAGTTCTAAGACGGAAATTCCAATTTAATTTGGACAAGCTCCCCGGACTAACGGATGAGTTTGGTACCGCTCTCGTCACAGCGGAGTTACAGCTCTGGTTTCAGTGGAGTTTCTGCCAATTTGAACGGAGTTAGCAGTAATTACTACCGGAGTTTACAGCGGAGGAAAAACTCCTGTGTGCGTTAAAATTTCACAAGCGGAGAACGGAGTTTTTAGCGGAGAGCGGAGGAAAAAACTCTGTTCTCCGGCGGAATTTCCGCTTGTAATTTATCTCTTGTAATAAAGAGAGAACAAACGCTCGATTTATTCAAGGAAGAATGATTGCAGAGTTCAATAGAAACGTTTGATCAGAGTTGTACGACTTCTCTCTAATGTATCTTACGAGTGAGCAAGCGAAAGCAGGATCTCATGCAACAGTTAAATCTGGTCTTTTTTGGCGCCCAGAAATGGAAAAGTAGGCCTAATGCAGTTTTATCTGTACTGTTTATCTTGAATCGTGTGAATTGAATGCCAATATATGTGTAATTAAACAGTTAAATGGGATTTAGGGATGTATTGATTATGCGACCCTTTCTAGAAGGATTATATATGTAATCAGAGCAGTCTCACGAATGTGACCGCTCATAATTTATGTTGATTATAGAACAGTATGAGAGATATTCATATAGTGCTGGGTCAAATGTGTCTCCTGTTGTCCGTGTCTCAAAGTAGTGGTCACAATTGCCTCTGATCAATTGATGAAACACGGATATTTTGCTTTTATCAGAAGAATGCATGGTTATATTATGAATGCAATTTATTGAAACACAAATGAGTACCATAGGCTATCTTCAATGAATTCCAAATTTGACTAAAATTGCCTACATACTCTGTGGCAGAGACTGTTCTTATACCTGGAAATTATAGTTTGTTGTATTCACCAAGGCCACAAATACGCGAAAATTACTACGTTTTTCTGCAATCGCATCACCACGGTTACCCCTTCTCCCTAATGTTAAATATAGCTGATACACACAAAACCACACTTGGCAACACTGCATGAATGTTCATTGTTGACATAACATCTTTAAAACGATGATCACCTGATATTTAGCATGAGTATATGGGAGGCCCTTTTCACATTTATTATTTATTTGCGCTTTAAGTGCAAATATATGTCTATCAATCTATTTGATCTTAAGCGCAAATCATTAATACCTAACACTCCCTTACTTCCCTCCGATTGCGAATGAGTCCATCTCATAGTATATTATTATGGGCCCATAGTAGTAGCCCCATATTTCCATATGAATATCACCATCTCTGTCCCTGGTGTCCAAAGAATTGGAGCCTCACTCCCAGAGCTCTAGTATATTTTATTAAAGGGACATCTCCTTCACAGATATGTACCATTTCCATGGCCATAAAAAGGGAATTAGTGGTAACTGGGGGGCTTACTTCCCTCATATATATATGGTGTACTTATTGACTTGAAATAGGGGGGAAAAAACCTATTTTCATATTATCAGCATCCCTGTCCCCAAGAATTTGTGTCTCCATCCCAGAGATCTATTATATTTTATAAAAGAGACATATCCTGCACAGATCTATACCATTTCCATGGTCATAAAAGGGAACTAGAGGTTTGCTTCCCTCATATGGTGGGCCTATATAGACTTGAGTGATATGTTTAGGCCTGTGCCATTTAAAAATAATTCAGGGGGGATCAATGCATATTAATTTTTATTTGCGCTTAAGCAAATATGATCTATTTGCGCTTAAGTGCAAATTATAGATGTTATTTGTGCTTAATAAGCGCAAATATTTGTGCTTAAGTGTAAATAAATAATAAATGTGAAATGTGCGTGGTAGCATATTCCAGTTGTAAAGTGGTGACTCAAGTAATTTGAACAGAATTTTCTACTAAGAAACCGGTTTGGTAGCAACACGAAAATTAGTCTTATATAAACTGTACGATATACCATCTATTTGATCTGGTGAGAAGCGGTGCTAATCTATTGAAGAAATGAGTGTTTCTTTATAGTATAATAAGCATTGCGACATATGTGTATCATTTATTATCAAGGCGATCGAGTGTTGAAAATTCCGGAAATGTATCTACTCTTTATACCGCAAGGGTACGCACTTCAGTTTCTGCGTAACATTCAATAATTACTCATAATGCCGAATGAAACTACCATGCACTGTGTGGCGAAACATTTGTGTGTTGCATGCCCGAAATGATTATGTTTAGCCCGACAGTTGGATGTTGGATAAGGAGAAAACCCAAACTTTAAAGACGTATTAAAACCATTGGGTGTTTGACTTGTGTTGCAGTGACAAAAACATCCTTCAGAAGGATCTGTTTTAATGAAGTGTGTACCTCTAAAGATCTTTAACAGACTTGTATATTACCAATACGTATTTTCACTCATATATGATTGTCCAATATGTTGCTTTATTCATGGTATGGCTTGGAGTTGCGGCCATTTTAGCAGCCATTTCATGGCCGCGATTGTATTATTTTCTGCCCGTGTCACTCTATATGCTCACGTACTCTAATTATACGCAATGAAGTTGTGGGGGGGGGGGGGATACTGGAATCAGCTTGTCTGTCCGTCCGTCGTCCATCATGCCGTGGACACAAATTTGTCCGGAGTTTTTCTCAGTCGTTTTATGATCATTTTCCGTGAAACTTGGCACAGACATCAACCACCATGGGAACCTGTGCACCTGCGATTATGACGTCTTTCGGACTTTTTTTGATGGAGTTATCCCCCATTTTTCGACTTAGAACATTTTCGCAACATTTATAATTTTGTCCGAGTTTTTATTCCTACATTTTTAGGTCAATTGTTTTTAAACTTGGCATGGATATTTAGTACCATGGGAACCTGTGCACCTACGATTATGACGTCTGTCCGACATTTTTTGTGGCGTTTAATATCCCCCTTTTTCGACTTAGAAATTTGTTTGCGACATGCATAATTTTGACCGAGCTTTTATTCCTACATTTTTAGGTCAATGTTTTTTAATCTTGGCACTGATATTTAGTACCATGGGAATCTGTGCACCTGCGATTATGAAGTCTGTCCGACTTGTTTTTGTGGAGTTAGTCCCCTTTTTCAACATTTTCACAACATGCATAATTTTATCCGAGCTTTACATCTACATTTTTCGGTCAATAGGTTTAAGATTAGGGTTTATAGGGTTGTGCACCTGCAATGGGAACTGTTATTTTATTAATTTAACTAAATGTTTACTGACATTTGAAACATCTTAGTAATTTAAAAACACGGGGGTATCCTTAGTCCCATTGGGACAGTCACACCTCTAGTTACGCACAAACTACTATAACTGCATAATTCCAATGCCACAATTTATCGTCTTATGATTTAGTTCGAGAATTGATGAAATATTGATAACCATGTTGGACGCCATCTTGGATAACAAAGTTTCCCCGCAGCGGATTTTTATGGTGTCCATGAGGATTGTCCGTGTCGAATGACACCAAAATCAGCTTGTATCCAATTTATTCCGGGTTGATCCCCAAACTCAGCTTCAATGACCACACGAGATTGCTCAAGTTATCATTTGACAATGCAAATACATGTATTATGATTTCTAAGTCGAAAAAGGAGCACAGCTTCGTCAAAAATTATCGGACTGTGACCAGATTCGAACTTGGCCTGCGTCCTCTCAAATGTGAACCATGTACCAAATATCAAGAAATTCTGTTGAATATTGTTCAAGTTACCATCTGGATAACCCAAACACAGTTATCATTTGACAATGCAAATACATGTATTATGATTTCTAAGTCGAAAAAGGAGCATAGCTCCGTCAAAAATTATCGGACTGTGACCAGATTCGAACTTGGCCTGCGTCCTCTCAAATGTGAACCATGTACCAAATATCAAGAAATTCTGTTGAATATTGTTCAAGTTACCATCTGGATAACCCAAACACAGAAATTTATAAGTCAAATAAAAGGTTGCAGTCCCCATGACCCCCAAATCGAGGTGGCTTTATGGGACATTGTTTTTTTTTTAAGAACAAAGAATTCAAATTCTGGCAAAATTGTACTCAAACTAGATGATGACCTGAATGTTCTCAAAGGTGGGCCACACACCAAGTATCAAGAGATTCTTTTGAAGAATGCTCAATTTATCATTGAGACAACACAAATGTTATTTCTATATGGAATAAAGTTGAACTTGGCCTGCATCTTCTCAAATGAAAATCACTTGCCAAATATAAAAAAATTCTGTTGAATATTGCTCAAGTATTGTTAAACTATGCAGAAAACAGCGATTTCTGAAGTCGAAAAATGGGCATAACTCCATAAAAAATCATCGGACCATGACTAAATTCAAAATGTGAAACACGTACCAAATATCAAGAAATTCTGTTGAATATTGCGAAAGTTAACGTCCGGATAAGAAATGGGATGGAGGATGTGGCTGATTACAATAGTCCTCCAAATTTTTTGGGGGACAATTATGTAGCAATACACAAATTTCCAGCAATTTTGGCCAACCTGGGAAGGGGGTACCCTACTTCAAATCTATGCTGAGCCATTATCTTGGGCATAGGTCGGACCTATTAGGTCCCATAAAACATGCTTTATTTTCGACAGAAATGTTAGTTGTAATAAAAAATCTGTACTTTAGGGACATGACAATCTGTGGAATGGGATGGAATATTTACACTCAAACATGCATTCGCGTTGTGGAACATGAATGCAGGACGTTGGTTGGTCGAAATTACGTCACATGACGTCGCGCGCTGACCCCAACTTGCATCCATTTTAGTGTAGACGCAACTTGCTTCGAGCCACGATAATAACGTTGGAAATGGACGTTTAAAACGCTTTTAATCTGCCAGTTGAGTGTTAATATAAGTAATGAATGTTGATTTTGTTGCGTTCCATAGAGTATGGATGCAAGTTGGTCTGACATTTTCATGTGTGTGCTTTCGCGTTCCACACAAAATGTCAGACCAACTTGCTTCCATACTCTATGGAACGCAACAAAATCAACATCCATTTCTTAAATAGAATGACAATCTGCGGAACAGAATTTGAAATTACGTGGAACGGCCGATATCTCATTTCAGTATTTGTACTAAAACAGCCATATTGTAGCTAAAAACAAATGCACAGTATTCCACTTCATCATTTGAGACCTAATACTTGTTGTTTGCTAGCGTATTCATAGAGAAATCTAAATTCTAAACATTGATGTCGAATGCAGTTTTCCATGTTTCATGGCACCTTCGCATCGGTGGGTCAATCGGTCTCTAGATGTGCATGAATCACAGCTTCGCTCGAATTAATAGGTTTTTGTTGTGCAATAGATGATAAACTTCATTTTAATACCAAGTTTGCTTGTGGGCATAGTGTTATCGCTGTAAAAATGCATTTCTACAGCTGTTCCACAGCCTTGATTTTGACAATTTTATGTTAGGTCAGTTGTCGACCGAATAATGCAACTTCTGGTGTCCGGCCAGTGGCGGGGTTAATATGTGTGGCTGGGGCGAATAACGGCCTTTCGTTAGACACCAAAATGAGCCCTCCACGTGCTGTATTCCTCAAGATATCGGCCGCAATTTCAAATTCTGTTATGCAGATTGTCATTCTATTCCATATTCCATCCCATTCCGCAGATTGTCATGTCCCATACATTTCTTTGTACAATTTGTGAAGAGTTATGCCCCTTGGTTGCACACACAAAATGCTTAATTTAACCATTTTTTTGACTCAATAACAGCGAATGTCGGTATTAAAATAAGCTTCTTCCCCTGTCAGAGCTGAGAATTATTTGAAATAAAAAAAAATTATCATGGCCATTTAAACAAAATGTCTTGCAAGCACAGATGACAGAATTCAGTGGAGAGAAATCGGGCTATTTTCCTAAAACCAAACACAGAGTTGGCCTCCACTGAATATGAAAATCATGTTACATATCCAAATTTTTCACTTTTTTTGTGAACTTTCCCAGTTTTGTCAAATAATTAAACCTTCAAACTAGTAATGTCCAATTTAACACTTCCTGTTATGCCACCCAGATACCTATTATTTCTATTTTTCAGACCCCCCTGTACAGTAAATGTGTCTAATCTTGCAATTCTAACCCATGAATCTGACCCATTGATGATTATAATTCAGTAGAGAAAGCAACAATCAGTGATATACCATGATGTAAATATAATTTTATTTCTCTCTGTGCTGTACATTATCATACAAAATATAAAACATATAATTTTATTTCATATCTGCATCATGATGTTACTTTTTAAGAAAACATAAAAATGGCTTGGAGTTTTGGTTCAACCAGAATCTTGTACTAATTGGAACGTTTCAAACTGTATATTTTAATTTATCCTTCCTTTAAAGTTGTTGGTAGCGCAGGTATTAGTTATGCAGTTTCTCGAAGAACCAAATAATACCAACTTGTATAAATCTTGCTTATGTATATTAAATACAGGCAACCAATCGATAAAATGAAAAATTGGCTGATGAAGACAAAATCAGAAAAAAATTAAACACAAAGGGAATTATAACAGTAAGTTTACATAACATACATGTACATAGTTTGGCCACAAATAATAATTTGATTCTTCTCAGACAATTGCTCTACCTCAATAATTGAGGGAGGGTTTTGTATTATGTCTTGCCCCTTATAACATGATTTACCAGAGGCAAACTGATCATAGCATTTTATAATAGGTCTCTATTCTTATAAAAATAAGATTGTTATCTAGAATCATGAAAAACTTGACCAATTATTATTTTATTTGGCCTTATACAAATCTCACTTTCAAACAACAACAAAACCTGTTGTATAAGAATAGCACTCATACAATATACATAGGATGTCACATCTGGATTTGGAGCACCATGAGACTTGAAAAGAGAATTTCTTGTATTTTCTACAGATGAAATATACAAATGATGACTGATAATGAATTATTGTGATTTATAACTGAGTTTAGCTTTTCATCAATGTGAGCGATAATTAATCAAGTCACATCCACTGAAAGATCCCAAAGAAAAGGTACGTAGCACATATTTTGCCAGCACTATAGTATAATGAATAGTAAAATCATAATTTTCCTTCCATTACCATCATTCGAAAGATGCATTGCCTTCATCAATATTAATTAAAAACTTTGCTTGGAATGTCTGAGCAACAAATGCTGGTTATGAATACAATGTTTGAAGGCCCCCCTGCAGCAACCTCAATTATACAGGAATTCTGTCCACTGCTAACTGTTGTTCTGAATAAATCCTGAACATTGAATGGATTATCAGAATCTTCTCTGGGGACTGCAGCTTATATTCGTGTTACTTCATGTTATTTTCTTATTATCACAGCAAATAGTTGATCAGTTCTGTACCAAATCTGGAATTTTTTTTAATGAAAATACATTAGTCATTTTAATATCAACAATATCTGAAAAGTTAATTTGGAATGAATTAGAATTTGAATCCATGTTAATTTTCTGTTAGTGTGATAGCAGCTAATGAGGCTAGCAGGGATCTTAGATTTTTTCCCCATGCTATACCAGGTCCTTAACCCTTTGAACCCTGGCTCCCCACAACGATCGACACCATGACCCTGGGCTCCCAGTGTTATTTGTGTTGTATTGTAGACTGTGTTTAGGCGCAATGTGTTGGTTCTGTTTAAGTAGTCCCACAGATCTGAAACTTTACACGTATCTTCCCCATGGACCACTGAGTATTTTAAGATCAGGATACATTGCCACACGATCACGCCCTGGCAACGGTTGCTATGCAACTACCCGAAATTGAAAGTAAAATGCAATTATAACTTTTTTTGACGTATTTCAGCCCTAGGAAATGGCGTTTTCGATGCCGCCAATGCCCCATTGTGAAATTTTATATATATCTGGTCAGATGAGTGAACCTGTAACTTTTGTTTATGGATAGGGACGGTTGCTAAGCAAATATCCCAAATGAATTGGTCAGTGACACCATTGCCCCGAGCATTCAATTGCATTATGCCCCATTTTAGACATTTCTTAGGAGCATGTTAGGTTTTTCCGAAATCACGTGACGAGCGTTTTGGCTGGTCTCGTCGACAATCAACTGCCAGAGTGCATCATTCCAAAAAATAAATGTAAGTAATCAACCTTGGTGTGTACTGTCCACACTTATTGGAGTTGGTACATTCTTTGGTCCCGGCTTCTCTTTCGGTGTAAAGGTATGTGTAACAAACGAATTTGTGTCCCTTTTCCAGATATTGACATTACGATCACCGTAACTAATTACAGGTATGAAGCCATGCCCCCTGCCACGCCCACTACCTCGACATAAGCTCCGCCCACTTCCACAACACCTCAACTGCCCGTACATTGACATCTTGTCGTATCGGTACTTGAAACAATGTCACCCGCTGCTGGAGCAACTGGCGTCTGAATCTCTCCCAGTGTCACTGTGCTTACATTCTCCCATAATCCCATTCTAACTCACAACTGTCGTAGTCATCATCATCTAAATCTTCCGCGTCCGATTCCAAAATTTGCTGGACCACCTTGTCTACCGAAAATGTTTTAGGCTTCATAATTCATGATGATGTGTGCTTAAACGCAATAGCAACAAGACACAAACAAAAACATAATTATTGGAGACGCAGACGACCGCTACGAAGTTTGTAAACAACAAACACGTGGCGGACAGAATATGGCCGGTTCAGCGGCCGGTATACCGGCCACTAGGGTATTTGGAGGTTCACGCTGCGGTTGGTTTTCCGGCCGCTCGGGTTCAAAGGGTTAATACAACATGGTCCTGCTACAAATCAGGAGTTTTCATTTTGAATTGAATCTCACAAAAGATTTGGAATCGCATCTAATCTTGAATTGAATCGTTGTTTCAACTATATTACAAGTGAAGACGCGGAATAGTTCGAGAACAGTTAAATCGATAGCCATAACAATCCGGAAACGTCATAATGATAAAATGAATCTTGTATTATCTAGCCATTTTAATGCTTCTTTTTGCAATAATGCCAATATATCTACAATAATGTGAAGAGAGTAAGCTAGATTATGTATGCTCATTTTCATCATGAATATATACTGATGGATGTGAATCCGATATGTGATGGATGGGAGTAACAATATAATCTGCTTTCGAACATTCACATTTGGCAAACTTCGTATATACTAAAATCTGTCATTTTGTGTCGTTCTGAAGACCTTGATCTTTGGCAGTATATGGAACGAAAACTGACGAGGTTTACATGATGATCTTCTATGTAACTCCCATGTCAGGTGCAATTCCTATAACCCTGCGTTCCAAGTGGGCTTATGTCTACATCATTCATATAGAAATAGAGTGATCTATTTTAGATCCTTTGTGACATTGTTTTGTATGGTGAAGTCTCTTCATGCAAAAAAAGACTCAGTGCCTGTAGAAACCATGGGAATTCACTGGGCAGAAAAGATTTGATAAACTTCGAATGCGGATGGACAATTTAGAATCAAATAAAACAAAATATTTCAAGTGCCTAAAGTGAAATTACCAGATCAGATGTGATTCATTTTTATGTGTACCCATACCATAGTATGGCACACATAGTGTCGACGTCCGGATTGACCATCCATCCGTCTGTCTGTCCGTCCATAGACACTTTATACATAATGCGATAACTCCTTGCTCAATTCAACAAAAAAACAAACAAACAAATTTAAAAAAAAATATTTACTAATTAAAAAAAATAATATTTTTTTAAAGTTTAATTTAGATTGAACTCCTTGCTCATTAAATTTTTTTTTTTTAAAGTTAACAAAATTTTAAAAACTAATACCATTATAACTTCCACTCTGTAGGAAGGCTCTTGAACATTTTCATCTATGTATTGAGGTTTATATCATTCTTGTTGATAACAACCAGGAAGATGCTGATCAAACCTTACTTGAATTTGTTGCTTCCTTTGGGGAAACATGGTATCCATAGTTTAACCCCTTTCATGACTGGAGCTGCACTGGTGCAGCATTACAGATCCTATGCCAGTGCATTCTCTTATACAAGTCTCCCTATCTGACCCATAAATTCTAATAATTTGTTTTGTTATGTACATTTGTTTGTAACAGTATGTAACAGTATACTCTATAAATCAACTATAATTCTAATGCACTTAGGCCAATATACCCCCGGAAACACCACATATTTGCGGGGGGTTATTCATTCAATAACCTGTCGCAATGTATAGTCCGGTTCATCGCTTCAATGTTAGATATTCCTACGCGCCAATATTGCCGTTAGCTGAATTCCTAATCTCGACCATGCCAAATCCAGCCCCGCTCAATGTTCCGTTTCACTCCATGACGTCACCCTTACGCAGTACATGCCGGCGACGTTACGGAGTAGATTATAGAGTTGGCGCCCGGTATACTGACTTCCGTTACTAGCTCGTTGCTATATAAACAAACCAGCTACGTCGCTTTTTCGAAAATTGACAGTTAGTACATTCGCCCTGTATACATGTACAAAAGACCACACCGTTATATCCCACAAATGTCCGTGTCTCGATATCATTTGACCCAAAATTTCTTGACATGAACCGCGACAGACATGCACGGCGTGAAATACATAGCATTGAGTAAACAATTTGCCATTGTTTCAATTCAACTTAAAGTTCGCGGTAAAATCGAAACCGCAATTTGTAAGTGGTAAACATCTGAAACAGACATCAAGTACATGCAAGAACTGATTGTTGTGCATATTTATTTCTATTTGAGGTGGACATTTTTCATGTTTATCAGCATTTTTAACGATAAGAGCGATGGTAATTGAGGGACTATATTTTATCTAGGGCATTAAATTTAAAATAAAAAGTCGTGAATTGGCTGAGTGTTTTCTATGGCCGCACATTTCGTTGATAATTACGAGGCATTTGTTTGTCTAAATAATGTTTTTAAGTTCGAAGAGCATTAGAATGGGGATAACAGTGTGGTGTTTTGTGATTTCGGAAAGGTACATGGCGAATATACTGTGGCAAATACCCGTTAATGGGCTCCGGCTCCGCCGTCGCCCATTAACTAAATTTGCCACAGTATATTCGCCATGTACCTTTCCGAAATCACAAAACACCACACTGTTATCCCCTAATTCAACATCAAAACTCTAAATTATGATTCCAATCATAGTTATTTACTATTGCCAAGGGATGGGTTAAACATCTGCCGATCGTGATCAGCACCTCGTTATACTTCATAAATGACATGAGATTCACATAAAAACAAGTGCTATAAAGAGACAAATATTTAAAACTATATTCTGATTGAATATATTATTATGTTGACAATGCCCCAGAGAACCAACTAAATTCCAAATTCAACTGTGACGACCACAAATAATCAGAGGCTAAATCAACTTTGTCAACTATAGTCGGATTTTCAATTTTCAATTATTTGTCATACAATTATTCTGACTCAATAAACTAAAACAGGACTACAAATGGCTTGACTACTTACATGTTTTTGCAGAATGCATAAAATTCTTGTAACTGGAATAAGAAGAATGTGAGAGTTAGGCCATCCAAAATTAATTAATTGTTTCTCAGGCAATTTGTTTTCAGATCAGTGTGGGAGGGAAGATTTTTTTTTTATTCCCAATCACAGTGATACTACATGTACTACAATCCTGCATAAGGATCGCAAAAACGACTGACCATGTTCTTAATTTTTATTTTTGTACGATATCTCGACCAAAAGAAGCATATTTTCCTCATTGACAAGAATACTTCCGGGTTGGGTTGTTCCGATTTCGCGGAATTTGGAACCAGGTAAAGCGAAGTAATAATAGAAGTATAAAATCCTCCCTCAGTAACTTTCTCTTGCAGAAATAATGGAAAATTGTAACTTTTTTGGAAATTGTATTAGTTTCCACCTTAACTCTTTCAACACCGGAGCCTGCTTTAGCGGGCACCACGTAATTATATACTAATGATTTTTTGACTGGCGACTTCGATATCCTTTGGGTGATATTCTGTATCAATACTAATTTACTGTTGAACATGTAGACCTGACAAATACGGCCACAATGAGATGTTCCCGACCTAAATACATTAAAAACCTCTCTAAACCGAACACCCATCGGACTGGCCCTTCTGTTTGGTTTAGAGAGGTTTTTTTTTGGTTTACAGAAAATCGCAAAACCATCGGAATATATTGCCGCTGTCGGTAAGAGTTATCGAGACCCGAACACCTCTGTACTGTTTAATTAAATTTTATTCAATAAACTACAAAATACAACAAAAAATAAATTGCATAGATAAACATGTAATAATAAGACATAAATATATGTGCCGATAAACCTGGAAACACGGAAATGATACATTTTACGGTGATTCACGGTTTTTGAAAATGTTGACAATAGATTTCAACTCTGATCTGTCGTTTTCCCGACGGCTCATGAATTGTGATAAGTTGATTAAAACTGTGATGGTGACAATAAACCACCATCCTGTACTTTTAGCTAATTAGTGTTTAGTTTGGACAATTGTTGTACAAACAAAGAGTCCCTTCCAGCACAATAACTAATGTAAAAACAACATGTCGCTGCTCTAATTATCTGTGAAGTCACCATTGTTCAATCACTTTGCGAAATAAGCAAACATGTATCTATGTGTATCTGAAGGTGGTGCAGTGCAGTAACAAATTCTGGTTTAGGCGCATCTAATTAGACACCTGTTGTTTTAATCCGTTTCAAAGCTTCTCCGAGACAAAAGACCGCTAATTACCTGTGTGCACGCGTGTTTGCCTGGTATCCCTTTCGGAATTTATTTAGAATAAGATTAAATATAAATATGGCCGTATCTTTTTATTATCAGGAATTATATTCGTTTTAATTTGTAATTAAATTTGATTAATTTACCAAGAACACTTCGTCCGTTTGTAACTAACTGATGCTGATCGGGGTCACACACAGGTCAACTCAAAAACGGAAACATTCACATCATTACATTTTAACTGATTGCGTTCGGTCTCTTCCATCACTTTCAGCGTTCGGATTTTGGAGGTAAACATTAGTGTATTTGTTCACTTATGGACTAATAAAGCCGTCCAGTATTCGGAGTACAGAGGTTTCGGATTACAGAGGTATTCATTAGTGATAATGAACTTGGGTAAATTCGGGACCGAACAATTCGTTCGGATTGGAGAGAGATTCAGATTGTAGAGGGTACGGATTGGAGAGGTTTCACTGTATTTAGTTGATGTAAGATGTCACAATTACTATTGTGGGGTTTCCCTGGGTTTTCCCCAAAAATGCTGACGAAACTGCCGACAGGTGTGGTTTTTTTAATCAGATACACATGTACTGATTGATTTTTAAAGTTTGTTATTGTTTATGACAAACACATTGCGATAACACATGTTTCTGAAATAAAGAAGATTGTTGCCCTTTTTAACGACATTTTCTGTGGTAACCGTCTAGTGTCTCCTATTTTCGACGTAATGTTACGAAATTCACCGTGCCGTGCAATAGTGCGACCTCAATAATAATAGCTGCGAGTGCATGTTGTAAGCATGATATTGACCATGCATAAACATTTTGGTTGAATGTGTGTGTGTGTGTGGACGGAAGTGAACGCTGGTTTGCGGTAATCAGTCATATATAAAAGTCGCTCGCCTTGGACTAACTACGGTACGTATATTTTCGTCTTTCCCTCCAATTGTGTAAAAATCCCAGCCCAGGTGCCAATCTGCCTCGATGAGGGGTACGTAGGTTCCGCTACATTTTCGTACTAATTTTGTTTCAGTGTCGTGTCTAGTTCTCTCGTAAATCAAGGTTAAACCTCCTATTTTCGTGCTAAAAACACGTCACGTTTGCGATCAAAAGCTCATTTTTCAAACCATGCAATGTCTTATTTTATAACAAAGACATATTTTGGATACCTTAATATCCCATTGAAAGTCACGTTTAGTGATTGTCCCCTGTTTCCTGTGTTTTCTGGACATACGAGCCCGATTTCAAATCATGGTGCTCCAACAGAATTGAACGCCCGGTAAAATCTGACAAAAAAGCATTGAATGCCCGGTATTTTTTTAATTATTTGTATTGAACGCCCGGTAAACTTTCGATTACACCCTGTAAAATGCCTTTTATGGCTGGTTAGCATCATATTGCACGTTTCTAACTCCACATGCCACAAATGTACATTTTTACATTTCCACAGCCAATATTGCTACTTGTGCTAACAAATGTTTATTAAAATGGTCAAATGTCACAGTCAAGATATGAGATGCATTAGATCATCCTACAAATAGTCCTTGAATGTCCAATGTTTGAGATTTTCCCTTGTTTGTTATCTTAACTAGCACTTTAACTATCATGAGTAACTATGAAAACCCCACAATCTTCTGTCAGTGGTAGTCTTTTATATTTTAAAACTATAGATTAACTATAGTTTAGAATGTGCTATAATTTATCCAAAATACGACAAATTGTATCTTGTTTTAGTGGAAATAAGTCACATGATAGCATGTTCTAGAAAATAACACAATATAACACAGTATAAACAGTATACAGTATAAATCTGACAAACAAGCATTGAACACCCGGTATTTTTTTTATTATTTTTTTTGAACGTCTGGTAAACTTTCGATTACACCCTGTAAAATGCCATACACTTAATTATGTATGTATATTGGAGTGAAAACTGAAGTGACGCCGATCGCTAGTATTAAAATAGATTATAGACCATCAATGACAAACACATGTGGGCATAATTGAACTTATATTACGGTCGTAATCTACAATCTTTGTTTCAACAAATAAAACTTTTTATTTTTACCTTCAGCTGGTGCCAAAAATGTGCTAAAATATGGTTTTATATACTAACAGTTGGAAATTTTAACCCTCAAATTTAACATCATGCAGTTGGAAAATTCAGACTTTAAACAAGTAGAATCTTGATCATTCCGTAAGGATTTTTAGTCTAAATATGCATTTTTAATTTAGCCTAGTTGAAAAATTACAATTTAATGGTGACAATCAAATTCGAAACGGTAGTCGGGTGTTTTAATAAAAAAAAAAATACCGGGCGTTCAATGCTTTTTTGTCAGATTTTATCGGGCGTTCAATTCTGTTGGAGCACCATGCTTTTAAATCGGGCTCGTATGTCGAGAAAACACAGGAAACAGGGGACAAACGCTAAGCGTGGCTTTCAATGGGATATTAAGACATCCAAAATATGTCTTTGTTATAAAATAAGACATCGTATAGTTTGAAAAATGTGCTTTTGTTCGCAAACGTGACGTGTTTTTAGCACGAAAATAGGAGGTTTAACCTTGATTTACGAGAGAACTAGACACGACACTGAAACGAAATTAGTACGAAAATGTAGCGGAACATACTCCTCATCGAGGCAGATTGGCACCCGGGCTGGGATTTTTACACAATTGGAGGGAAAGACGAAAATATACGTACCGTAGTTAGTCTGAGGCGAGCGAATTTTATTTATGACTGATTACCGCAAACCAGCATTCACTTCCGTCCACACACAGTGATAACTCTCATGTCATATTAGTATGAAGCTGGAGAAATGTTAATACTAATAGTGGAATAGTTATGTAAAACATTCCTTTATCCCCAACTAAAGTATTGCATTTCATAAAATCACTGATCATTAATTATTTTTTCGCGGTATGGTAACTATGGATGTACCGTTGGTGTCGCCCAATTTCCTAAAGTATCACTGCGCGTTGTGATGCGGGAAACAACATTTCCCTCGGCTGATAGATATTGTCACTACCAATCGTATTTGAGGGCCTTGACCAATCAAATGCACACATTTTTGCAAAACTAGTTGTATTTATACAGAGATAAAGCTTTTGTGTATGAGAATGTTTGATTTGTTATGAGTCTTTAATATCTGTTTGCTGTCGCGATATTATGAAACAGCCGATATACTGTGATGAAAATAATGTGGGCGATGTATAAAGATGGTGTTGGTTTTCATACTGCGGTGTTGATGATTAATCAAAATACCATACAGCGCTACTCAATATATTGTATCCACAGGCCAAATGTTGTGTATTCTGATGTTGCATTTTTGGACGATCGGTCGTCTGTATTTAGTTCAACAACACAATTATTGCTTTATAGGGCTGCACAACATTATTGTGTGATCGGCACCGGAGCGTTTATTTAATGTAAGGTCCAGATAGCTGCCGGTGAAGTGAACAGTTTATTCTTCTGTTGCGCAAATTCTAGTATAAAAAGGGAGTCTATTTCAGACATAGTTCAAACATAACATCTGACCCAAACAGCAACATCGACAAGACATAAAAACTGCTAATGCCATTGCCAAGCTAACAGTCCCATGCACTACAACATGATTACCCTTCAAATTTCCAAGTAATAATGATGTGCAGCAGGTTGCGCCCAACAACTGGCACACACAAAATGGCTAAATACATGGACAAGTGAACCTGTTTATTGTATTGTTATATTTTGTGACTACACTCATGTCTCATGTGTAGAAAAATTGTGATACCAACATCTCGCCGCTTGTTTGTTGTGTTCAAAATAGAAATTGGAATTTCGGATGCGCAAAAATTCAAGTCAGAATAACTTTTTATAGAAGCTTTGAACATTATTATAATACCTGGCAAACAAAGAGAGGGTCAATTTAATAAAGTGGTTATAAATGGTGAAACAGTTGACAACATTCACATACAACTTGTAGCTAGGTGTTTCTATCAAATTAAACCTACTGATTTGTTTATACAATTTGGCATCACAAGACACCTGATTACTTTACTTTATTGTAATTTTAGAAAATAATTTTACTCACTTATTATGTAGATGACATATCACAACGATGAAAATAAAAGCACAGACGAAGATGAATATAGCCAAGGCAACCAGCACCCACCATAGTGCCGACCACCCCTCTATGTTATTTGTTGTCTCTGGATCACAAGGCTGAAACGAAATTGAATAACATTTAAAATTACACAGAGACTTCTGTTAGAAACCATTTAAATTTACCAAGAATGTTCACGCTGGTCTGGGGTGTCAGCCTCAACATTATCAATGCTATCTGGCAAAATCGAGTGTAGAAAATAGATTTTCATTTTTAAAGCATACTCCATAATATACTTACTTGATTATTACCTCATATATTCAAGCAATTCTAGGTTAACATACTGAAAATATCCATTGTTTCCTGACTGGGTACCCTGTAACTGGACGACATCTTTCCAACAGGATCTCTTGTTTACATGAATGTCTTCAAAGAAAATTAAATAGTCGGTCAAGAGACAGGGCATCAGGGGACGTTAAAAATGCTATTAGAAATATATAACCAAAGCACAACTGCTGGTTCAATGGTTACCCATTTAACACTGCAGATTAGCCTGCTCTAAAATCAATCATGGATGTGCCATTAATGCATGCTGTTGCTGCTCAAATATATGATAGAAGCCCTCCCTGGACAGTTCTTGTTCAACTCACCCCAATATCCACATATTCCACAGCTCTGAGGAAACTGGCATAGCTTTCTTCTACCAACTTTGCTCCTAGATATGAATTTAGAACAGTGTATTCGGTATCTTTGTTGGGTCTTTTTAATATGGTGAAGCAAACATCAGTTCTGAAAACAAATGGAAAATATTTTTTACCATACTATTAATTGGCTCAAACAAAATAGTTATTTGATTCTCAGACAACATTTTTTCTTAATGAATGAATAAGGGAGGGAGGAGTTAATTTTTTATTTCTGATGACCAGGGATGTGTTTATATAATTCCAGCCCAGAGTCACCCCGAGTGCCAAATATAAATAGCACTATTACGAGTTCTCAAACCTGTTTATTGAATATTTTGACTAAACCAAATCAAAATTGCTCTGCCATTGTATTGGGTTTCAGTCAATTGTCAGAACACCTGACCATTTTCTTATTTTTTATATGCCTATTTTAAAAATAATTAAAGTGTCAATGACACTGTAGCTCAACTTGGAAAGTGAAAATTTCACGTGTTACAGTCAATGGAGCGATTAGGAAAGCGGAAAGTTGAAAGGTCTAAGTAATACTAGATTATCAACATGAAGAGATATATATAAAGTCAAATCCAAGATGGTTGCTGATGGCTATGTTTTCCAATGAAATTCAAAAACATTTGATAGCTTCCATCTAGTAGATCAATATCAAGATTAATATGAAGTTTGGTGATGATCAGATGAGGGAAGTGGACTGCAGGGTGTGCCAAAGGATTTAGTCATGCAAAGAGTAAAATCCAAGATGGCTGCCAGCGATATTATGACCCCAAAATGACTCGTTCCCATCTACATATCAATGTTAACATCCATGACAAATTTCATGATGATCCGACCAAAGATACGACCTGTAGCCCGTGCCAAAGAATTTAGTCATGCAAAGAGTAAAATCCAAGATGGCTGCTGGCAGCCATGTTTTTTGACCGAATGACCCCAAAATGACTCGTTCCCATCAACATATCAATGTTAACATCCATGACAAATTTCATGATGATCCAACCAAAGATACGACCTGTAGCCCGTGCCAAAGGATTTAGTCATGCAAAGAGTAAAATCAAAGATGGCTGCTGGCGGCCACATTTTTTGGCCGAATGACCCCAAAATGACTCATTCCCATCTATATGTCATGGTCAATACCCGTGACAAATTTCATAATGATCTGACCAAAGGTACGACCTGTAGCCTGTGCCAAAGGATTTAGTCATGCAAAGAGTAAAATCCAAGATGTCTGCTGGCGGCCACGTTTTTTGGCCGAATGACCCCAAAATGACTCGTTCCCATCTACATGTCAATATTAACATCCATGACAAATTTCATGATGATCAGACAAACAGTACGGAATGTAGCCCGTGCTAATGGATTGAATTTTGAAATCCAAGGTGGCCACTGGCGGCCATGTTTTTTGGCCGAATGACCCCAAAATGACTCGTTCCCATCTACATGTCATTGTTAACATCTATGACAAATTTCATGATGATCCGACCAAAAGGAAGACCCCAAAATTATTCGTTCCCATGTACGTGTCAATATTAACAAATTTCATGATGATCAGACGAACAGTACGACCTGTAACCCGTGCTAATGGATTGAAATTTGAAATCCAAGATGGCTGCTGGTGGCCATGTTTTTTTTCCGAATGACTCGTTCCCATCTACATTTCAATAGCTATGGCAAATTTCATAATTATCCGACCAAAGGTACAACCTGTAGCCTGTATTGTTGACACACACACACGGATGACGGATACCAAGCCATGGCAATAGCCCAAACTTTACAAAGTACAGTTGAGCTAAAAATGGGACGTATTATGTTTTTGGTCTTTTGGTTGTATGGTCTTCATCCGTTCGCTTTTTTCGTTTCCAGATGATAACTTGAGTACTAAAGTACAAATGGTGCTGGTATATGATTTATAACCTTGATCGCCAGATGTGGGGTTGCAGGTAGACCACAACCACAAACAATCGACTCTGCAATTGCATAGCACCCTATATCGGCCACCACTACACAATACTTTCCGGTTTAAACAATTATGGTAACCACCAACTCTGTTATCACTCTGCACAAGACATATCGCGATCAACAACCCCCTTGTATGCGTACCAATATAGTACCATAACTGCGGGTACTACACGATACATACCCGCAGTTGGTACAAATTATGATGAATAAGTGTCACACCCATTGACATCAACTTCCCCACACCCAATGTGTCCCTCACTATAGTATTCCATGATGACGACTCGCAAAGGGCAACAAAACGCACACGCACAAATCTGGAACAATAAACCTCAGCACACAAATAAAGAGAGAGATAGCACAGATCTTCACTCTCCGTGCACCCTACCACTATATATATAGCTAGTAGGCACTAACAAGAAAGGACTTTAATTAGTCACCTCCCATATACAACTGAGATGATAGTTGGGTTTGATGTTTGAGTAAGTGATAATTACACGGTCATAATGGACTGGATCCTCAAACATGTATTCACCTGTACAATATTTACATCTTACCTATCCTCCTGTATGGCTCCGAGATTTTACTACCAAATCGCCAACACCTTCAACTAGAGGTTTTTCAAAAGAAATTATTGAAACAGATTCCAGCGATTCCGATGAAAACACCTGATCCAGCTATATATATTTTGACAGGAGTACTACCTATAGAAGCAACTATTGATACTAGAGCTCTTATCTTCTTCCACAACATATGTTGACTGCCTCAAACAGAATTGAGTGAAGATTAGCTGCACGATTTATACTATTGAAATAATCATCCAGTTATAGCTGGATTGCTGCCATCAGACAAGTCTTATTCAAATACAAACTTCCATAGCCCTTCAATCTACAAGAACATTCATATAATAAAGATCAATGGAAGACAAGTGAAAACTGCAATTAATACATATTTGGTCGAACGAGCTGCATTAAAGCAGTGTTAGATTATATCCATCTCTCAACTCAAACATCAACTCATATAAATCCAGACATCATCATCCAGTTCTTATATATTAACATCATTGGGAATCCCGTGAGAGCCATTCCACATCTCAACATTACCCTGAGACTAGTTACTGGAACAAATCAACTTGAATTACGGAAGAAGAATATGACAATTAAGACATCTGATGGTATGTTCAAGCTATGCAAAGTAGAGGAGGAAACAACATCTCATTTCATCCTTAGATGCTTAGCATTTAACCATATAAGAAGAGAGTTCCTCCTTCAATTCGAAACTGATTACAACAATATCTTTAACACCAATTCAAAGACTTGAGCAACAATGAGAAAATATCAAGAATACTGGATATATCCAACACAAGAAACGACGATGGTAACGAAGCAGTAACCAAGATAAATGTACTTCAACTTCATGCTGCCAGACTCTGCCATAGATTATAAAACCTTCAGCGATTGATTATACTAGGGATATAGCAAGGCAAATCTACATCTGTATATACACGTAATTAACGAAAATTATTGATGGATCCTGGTCATGTACGACATATCTATTTTGTCGTTTACAGATATTCATATATATAGTTAGGAACATACTCAGACCACGTTCTGGGGTTGTCATGCTGGTCATGAAGACACAGAAGATGTAAGATGTAAGATAATTTAAAATTGCAGGAGCCTGGCCAAATGGTGCACTGTTTAATAATTAACCTGTGCAATTTAACCCATGCTTTTTGTGCCCCTTGACAGTTTTGTTGCGATATTTTTCAAGCTTATATAAATTACCATATAGTAAAATTAATCTTACCTGGTATAATCGTATTCAGCATCGCTGGTTCGATGGTATGTCACAGCATATTTTATGTAGAAACTGTCTGTAGACTTGCTGTTGAATTGCCTGAAAAATAAGCAGTTCAAATTGTCCAGACTGAATGGAAAAATATGTGATAATTTTACACCTGCAGATCATTATTTCTTAATCCCTTCTGTACTAATATGTTCATAAAATGGGTTAAACAAAACTCCTCCAAATGAATAATAGACCATTCCAATGTATACTTTAATAACTGTATAGAAAGGGTTTAGGCGATACTGAGGTAACCCAATTTGTCCACACTCAAAGAATTCTCAGTTTCTCACTGTAAGAAATTAAAAATATTTGATGCCACTGATTTGCATTTATATAAATTGTATACCGGTAGTAAACTGGAGATATTTTCTGAACTATATAGGCTGTTGGAATCCAACCATTTATTGTTAAAAATTAGGTAATGTCGTTTTGGAAATAAATTAATCCATCAATTTGACAATATAACTTTACTTCTAAAGTCTTGGTTTTCCATGTGAAGCTCATGACTCTAAATGTTGAAATAAGACACTCTTTGCCACCTACCTTTTGGCATATTACATTTCGGATGAGGAATTAAGCTATACCTGGTTTGTGGGTGCCAATAGACATTATTTTTACAGTCATATCTGGTCAGTCACATTAGTTTGTGTATTATTTTGTCACAGATTCAGAAGTCGAGATTGACATTCGACAACTGTCTAAATTTCTAGTTCTTGTAGGTTCTTGGATCTAAAATCACATTTTAATAAATGATTTTCATCTCAAAGTTGATATAACTGCTTAGTGAATGAAAATTGGCATCTAGCTGTTGTCTGTCATTGTTTTTGTGACTCTTGTGTCTGTTTATTTGCCGTACTCAATATGCCTTGTTGAATAGACTGGTTCCTGGTTGAAAGCTGCAAATAACTGAAAATGTGGTAACCTGACCCCTCGAATGCCAATATAAAGGTGATAAGCTCACTCATTTGGACATTGCTTATAAAGGCCTGCGGCAGTTTGGAGTTATACCTAGTAAATCTTGCATTTGTCACATTACTGCCCAGTTCTGCAGATCAAAATATAAAGACATGAAATACTTTTATATGGTCATTATATGCCTCAGAAGACTTTATACTCATGTAAGGCCTGATAAACAAAATAGTTTGTTTCTCAGGGATCGCTGCATCACCAAAAAATGTGCACATCAAACATATTTATGACCTTCCATAAATAAATAATATATATTAAAATACTGGCCATTCATTGGAAGGGAGACTTGACCTAAAAAGTTGTCACAGGTAGGGTGCAAATCTAGCCGGATAGACTGGCTAATACATTATTCAGGAAGATAATTTGGCAAACTTCCTGTTGCAAAATGGAGTAATCTGGTATTTTTATACCCCCACTTTCGAAGAAAATGGGGGGTATACTGGATTGACTGCGTCTGTCCGTCCGTCACGCTTTCTCTGTCCGTTCGTCCGTCCGTCCGACCTCATAACTCGAACAACTATGAACCGATTTAAATAATTTGTTGTATGCAATCTCTTTAGGACGGTCTCTCCGCATGATGCTAATTGCGGTTTGGTCCGACTTTTTTTTTTCAAGTTACGCCTCTTTTTCGACTTATTTTGATTTAGAAAATTCTGTCCGACTTAATAACTTTAACAAATATGAACCGATTTCAATAATTTTTGGTATACATGCTTCTCACAATACCCTCTCTACATGATGCGGCTAGGGATTGGCTCAGACTGTTTTTCGTAATATTACACCTCATTTTCGACTTATTTTGACTTAGAAAATTCTGTCTGACTTAATAACTTTAACAAATATGAACCGATTTGAATAATTTTTTCTGTACAAGCTTCGGGGAGAGATAAAGCGATATAGTGATCACTCGTCTGGACTGGCTCACAAACATATAAACACTTTTGTAAAAAATGCCCTGAACATTTTGTCTTATATTATTTGTTATATATACGATTAGTCTGTACGTCTACGTGGATACGAATATGAATAATACTCACGCTATCTGATAAATTATTTGTATAATGATATTTGTTATGGGGGAAACAGCAAGACAGCCTGGCAGGGCTATGTTCCCCCCAGCAATATACTGAATTATTCTAGTTATATGTTAATTTATTGTACTATTCATACCGTATGTGTATTGTAAATAAAAATATCCTATCCTATCCTTCTTGTGACACCATATCGATATTAGTAGTCCGAATTTTTCTTTAAAGTTAAAAATCTTTTTAGTTGAGTTTACGGATAATGCGGGTTGAATTTGCCACGGTGGGGGTATGCTAGCACTCGAGTGCACACCTCTTGTTGAAATTGTGATATGTAAATATTTGATGATAGGGACACAATATTGGTCCACAATTGTAAAACAAGCCAACAAAGTAGCAAATTACTTCCCATCAGAGGAAACAAAAAGAGGATGCAAAAAAACAGATGCTTTTAACGTGCTTTTAACCGATACATTTAATGTGCCAGCATAAAATACATGAGCGATTTCAAATTCTCTGGATTCATGTTTTGAAAATATTCAAAGTCGGAACTGACGGTGCCACATGTTTGAACTACAACTGCTTCCCAAGAGAAACACTATTGTCTTATTTGTATGGAATAAAATCATAATTTGACAAATGATTATTTTTTATTTATACTATTTAAATTCTATTTATGAGAGGTTAAAAAAGTGACCAATTTTTAATGGGGATTTCCTTACAAATATCCTTAACAAACGTTATAAACACAAATCAGGCAGTTAAAGCAGGTACCAGATAATTGGATAGTCATGACACTTTAATAACTGGTGGTTTGTTCAGGTAAATTATTAAAGGGGTACTGTATGCTAAATGCAACCATTTTTGGGACTATCTCCTTTTATACTCAACAGAATATATGCAACAAATGAATGAATTTGAGCCATGGATTAGTGCAAAATACGCATGTGTGCTCTATGAACAATGAATAAAACATGGTAATTATACTGAAAATTAATTTATAACCTGAGTCCTAAAATTTCCCATCTAGTTGTCAACCCGAAAATCCATATGATGTTTGGCGATGATTGGATGAATTTAAATGTGAAATCCAAGATGGCTGCTGGCGGCCATGTTTTTTTTTTTATATTTTGGAAAAATTGAGGTCCCCCATCTGGAGGTCACCACAAAGATCATTATGAAATTTGGTGACAATCAGATGAGGGATGTGGCCTGTAGGGTGTGCCAAAAGAATTTGTTGACAGACGGGGGACAATGAACACCAACCCTAGGCAATAGCTTAAACTTAGAACTCTTTTCTTAGCATGGAAAATAATAAGAAAAACAATAAACATGTTCAGTACAAAATATCGAATTAGGATGTTTTCAGTCATATCCCTCCTCCCCTACTATGTTTGCATAATTTGGAGGTTCCAACATGTCTGTTTAAAGTCCCCGCACACAAGTTTGAACAAATCGAGCTAAGCAATCGGACTCTCGAGGCCGATTGCTCAAGTCTACGGGGTGATTTTGCTGAGCAATCGGTCTCATATCAAACATGAGACTGATATTTAGGCCATTTTTTTGAATATCTGTATTTTTGTCACCGAAGCAGTTAATGAAGATATAGACAATTTGGTCCCTCCCCATTATTGAAAATAAACCTGGCACAGTGGTACAGGGGAGGGGCAGGTTATCACTTTCTAAATTTCTGGAGATAGAAAATCACACGATAGCGGCCTGACATCAAAGAGTGCTGAGCCAGATTGCTCATGTCTGCAGGGAACATGAGTCGCGAGCAATTGGGCTCATGAGTCTGTTTGTTTAGCTTGATTGCTCAAGTGTTCGGGGGCCCAAAAGATATGGATGGCTATTAAGGGGTATTGCTGTTAAAATAGTCACATTCTTTAAAACTGCCATAAACAAAGAATATTAAAACATAGGCAGACATTGTTCTTAATATAAAGTAAAATATATATCTCCTAGAACTATCTTGCCCACTGAACTTTTTTCTAAGTGGAAAGGGTTAACAGACCCCTGAGTTGAAAACGGTACACAAATTATATGGTACGTTTTATCATGGTTCATGTAAAAGAATGGTGATGTCCACTTTTGACAAAATCAGAATGCCAAGTTAGTCTGTCCTTTCCCCCCCCCCCATCAGGACATTCCTCGTGAGTGGGGTGGGTGCTGAACCCTGGGAGGGAGCTCAGAGTTCAGTGGGCAAGATACTTCTGGGAGATGTATATATTACTTATTTAGAAAAAATATTGTATCTCTGTCAAAGTAATCTTGCCCACTGAACTATATGGTATAATATAGAAATATCTCTGGCAGGTTGAGGCCACGAGGGAAGATAGAAACCCCTATGCACCTCAATCAAAGAACTGGATTAACCTGATAAGGCGACACCAATTTTAAGTCTGATTTACGAATACCGACGACAACTTTTTTTCCATTCCATGAATTTTTTTGATTTTTTTTTTGACTAGTGTACTAGTATTAAGCTTGGGGAATAATAGTTCAACGTTACTCAGCTAAAAGGTAGGGTTTTAAAATTATATTCGCATATGCCTGGCTAGACAATTTGTGGATTGGAACAGTATATCACTAATTTCCTATTATACATGTCTCTATTTTTATTTATTTTATGACAATAAATGTCTGTTTATTTTATATTAATACAGCGGTCAGATGCTTGTAGCCCGTTTATATATAACCATGGATATATGCGAGAAATACACAAAGAAAACACACTCCATAGATTGGATCGATGATAGATGATAGATTGTTTGTTTGTTTGTTTGTTTGTCTGTCTGTCTGTCATTTATACAAATCTACGATTTTCGACCGATCGGGACGAAACTTGGTACGTGTGTGTAGTTTGACCAGGCGGTGGACGTTGTCGTATTGGCGAGCCCGTGCGGCGCCCGCTTCGCGCATGCGCAGACGAGATCTCGGAAACGGGTAGAGCTATCGACTTGAAATTTGCTATGTGAATGTATCTTGCCCCGGATACGAATTTTATCGGGTCACCGAGCCCGTGCGACGCCAGCTTCGCGCATGCGCAGACGAGATCTCGGAAACGGGTGGAGCTATCGACTTGAAATTTGGTATGTGAATGTAATTTGCCCCGGATACAAATTTTATTGGGTCGCCGAGCCCGTGCGACGCCAGCTTCGCGCATGCGCAGACCAGATCTCGGAAACGGGTAGAGCTATCGACTTGAAATTTGGTTTTTGAATAGCGCTGGGTAGAGCTATCGACTTGAAATTTGGTTTTTGAATAGCCCGGACAACGTCGGGCTCATCGGCTAGTCTATTATATATTTTGGAAGATCTGTGTGTTTGTGTTTGTGTGTGTGTGTTCGCGATGGAATCGAACACGGCTGGACCGATTTCGACCAAACTTGGTACGGACACGTAACTCGACCCGGGAACGAACATGGGCCCATCCATTTGTCTGTGACCTTGACCTTCAAACCGGTGACCTTCAACCTATATCTCGGCTCCTGCTGGGCCGATTTGGACCAAATTTGGTATGTGGGGGCAGTGTGAGGCGCCGAGCCACTTCGTCGCGTCCGGATGTCCGTGCGGCGTGACCTTGACATTTCAAATGACCTTGAAACCGTATCTCGGGATCCGCTGGGCCGATTTCTCCCATTTTTAGGGTGTTGGTGTAGGTTGACCCCAGGAGTGACACGAGCATGTCTGTCTGTCGGTGCGGCGTGACCTCGACCTCCGAGTGACCTTGAGCTTATATCTCGGAATCTGCTGAGCCGATTTCAACCGAATTTGGTGGAAACGGGTAGTATGAAGCGCTGAGCAATTTCGTCACACCCGGATGCTCGTGCGGGAATTTGGTGGAAACGGGTAGTATGAAGCGCTGAGCAATTTCGTCACACCCGGATGCCCGTGCGGCGTGACATTGACTTTCGAGTGACCTTCACTCTCTAAATCGGGTAAAACCGGATGGATTTCGACGGGTACTTTTGTCCGGGCAGTGTTTTGGACGGGTCAAATCGTGACCCCACCTGACCTTGACCTTCAAAATGGACAATTCAATGTCAAATCGCGCAATTCGCCGAAAAGCAGAGGGGAAACACCCCGGACGAAGTCGGGTCCACCTTCTAGTATATATATATATACGAAGTCTCAAAATATATAGTATAGACTAGCAGGTTAGCCCCCCACCGGCGGCGTTTGTCCGAAACATGACATTTTAATATTATTTTAATGTTTTTTAAATGTAATATATTTTTTTTCTGAATTTTTTTCCGAAACATAACAGAAACATGACATTTTTTTTAATTATTTTGTTTTTATTTATATTTTTTTTTAATTTTAACATGACATTTTAATATTATTTTAATGTTTTTTAAATGTAATATATTTGTTTTCTGAATTTGTTCCGAAACATAACAGAAAGATGACATTTTTTAAATTATTTTGTTTTTATTTATATATTTTTAAAATTTTAATATTAATTTAATGTTTTTTAAATTTAATCTATGTATTTTTTCAATTTTTTAATATTTAATTTTTTTTTATAATTAAATTTTTTTTTTTATTGTTAATTTTTTTTGGTTTCTGGCAGAAAAATCCGATGAATCCCCTTTCCTAGGAACGACTTTCAATGAGTTAATTCATGGTACCCGTCCTAAACATTTCGAGCGATAACGTTTTGTTGAATCCCGTCGTGAAATCTCTCTGCATAATATTTCGAGCGGGTCAATGAAATCCCCCTTCCTAGGAACGACTTTCAATGAGTTAATTCATGGTACCCGTCCTAAACATTTCGAGCGATAACGTTTTGTTGAATCCCGTAACGTTTTGTTGAATTGTAAACATGTCCCCCGTTCCTAGGAACGACAGGCAATCTCTCTGCATAATATTTCGAGCTATTTCGAGCGATAACGTTCACGCTTGATGTCGAATCCGGTATTACATTGAAAACAAACGCTTCTCTCTCTGCATAATATTTCGAGCGATAACATTGCATTGAATTGCCCGTCATACAGATAAGTAGATAGCGAAAACGACGCTCTTTATATAGACACTGCGGAAAACTAACGCTCTTTATATATCAACGCTATTAACCCCGAAGTGCCGATTGCGATACGAAATTGTGAGTGTTGGTTTGTAACCGGGATTTCTGAGAAGCATTATGCCTATAACTACCCCCCCTAAGCCCTGACCTAAGTGTCATACATACTATAACAATGATGTTGTAAGAGTATGGCATCCAATAAATCTCCCCGCATAGGATAGGAAATGCACTCAATTTTCCCGTATGACTCTGCAGATGCTAATAACGTTGAATGGGAAACAGACGCTCTTTATAGCGATGCGTCAAAAACAAACGCTCATTAAATAATCACTTGATTAACCCCCGCCGTGCCTTTGCGGTGATTTGGGGGTGGATAAAGGGTGCTCTGAGCTTCTCCAAAACGCGACCACGGCGGTGTCGTTGGGATTTTACACTTACATACGAAAATTGAGCTCAATCTGTACACGCGTTTTGGATTCTATGAAGTACCCACACACATATATATATATATACAGAGTTCTCAAAATATATAGTATAGACTAGCAGGTTAGCCCACCACCGGCGGCGTTTGTCCGAAACATGACATTTTAATATTATTTTAATGTTTTTTAAATGTAATATATTTGTTTTCTGAATTTGTTCCGCAACATAACAGAAAGATGACATTTTTTTTAATTATTTTGTTTTTATTTATATATTTTTTAAATTTTAATATTAATTTAATGTTTTTTAAATTTAATTTATGTATTTTTTCAATTTTTTTATATTTAATTCTTTTTTTATAATTTAATTTTTTTTTTTATTGTTAAATTTTTTTGGTTTCTGGCAGAAAAATCCGATGAATCCCCCTTCCTAGGAACGACTTTCAATGAGTTAATTCTTGGTACCCGTCCTAAACATTTCGAGCGATAACGTTTTGTTGAATCCCGTTGTGAAATCTCTCTGCATAATATTTCAAGCTATTTCGAGCGGGTCAATGAAATCCCCCTTCCTAGGAACGACTTTCAATGAGTTAATTCATGGTACCCGTCCTAAACATTTCGAGCGATAACGTTTTGTTGAATCCCGTAACGTTTTGTTGAATTTTTTTTAAACATGTCCCCCGTTCCTAGGAACGACAGGCAATCTCTCTGCATAATATTTCGAGCGATAACGTTCACGCTTGATGTCGAATCCGGTATTGCATTGAAAACAAACGCTTCTCTCTCTGCATAATATTTCGAGCGATAACATTGCATTGAATTGCCCGTCATACAGATAAGTAGATAGCGAAAACGACGCTCTTTATATAGACACTGCGGAAAACTAACGCTCTTTATATATCAACGCTATTAACCCCGAAGTGCCGATTGCGATACGAAATTGTGAGTGTTGGTTTGTAACCGGGATTTCTGAGAAGCATTATGCCTATAACTACCCCCCCTAAGCCCTGACCTAAGTGTCATACATACTATAACAATGATGTTGTAAGAGTATGGCATCCAATAAATCTCCCTGCATAGGAAATGCACTCAATTTTCCCGTATAACTCTGCAGATGCTAATAACGTTGAATGGGAAACAGACGCTCTTTATAGCGATGCGTCAAAAACAAACGCTCATTAAATAATCACTTGATTAACCCCCGCCGTGCCTTTGCGGTGATTTGGGAGTGGATAAAGGGTGCTCTGAGCTTCTCCAAAACGCGACCACGGCGGTGTCGGTGGGATTTTACACTTACATACGAAAATTGAGCTCAATCTGTACACGCGTTTTGGATTCTATGAAGTACCCACACACATATATATATATATACAGAGTTCTCAAAATATATAGTATAGACTAGCAGGTTAGCCCACCACCGGCGGCGTTTGTCCGAAACATGACATTTTAATATTATTTTAATGTTTTTTAAATGTAATATATTTGTTTTCTGAATTTGTTCCGCAACATAACAGAAAGATGACATTTTTTTTAATTATTTTGTTTTTATTTATATATTTTTTAAATTTTAATATTAATTTAATGTTTTTTAAATTTAATTTATGTATTTTTTCAATTTTTTTATATTTAATTCTTTTTTTATAATTTAATTTTTTTTTTTATTGTTAAATTTTTTTGGTTTCTGGCAGAAAAATCCGATGAATCCCCCTTCCTAGGAACGACTTTCAATGAGTTAATTCTTGGTACCCGTCCTAAACATTTCGAGCGATAACGTTTTGTTGAATCCCGTTGTGAAATCTCTCTGCATAATATTTCAAGCTATTTCGAGCGGGTCAATGAAATCCCCCTTCCTAGGAACGACTTTCAATGAGTTAATTCATGGTACCCGTCCTAAACATTTCGAGCGATAACGTTTTGTTGAATCCCGTAACGTTTTGTTGAATTTTTTTTAAACATGTCCCCCGTTCCTAGGAACGACAGGCAATCTCTCTGCATAATATTTCGAGCGATAACGTTCACGCTTGATGTCGAATCCGGTATTGCATTGAAAACAAACGCTTCTCTCTCTGCATAATATTTCGAGCGATAACATTGCATTGAATTGCCCGTCATACAGATAAGTAGATAGCGAAAACGACGCTCTTTATATAGACACTGCGGAAAACTAACGCTCTTTATATATCAACGCTATTAACCCCGAAGTGCCGATTGCGATACGAAATTGTGAGTGTTGGTTTGTAACCGGGATTTCTGAGAAGCATTATGCCTATAACTACCCCCCCTAAGCCCTGACCTAAGTGTCATACATACTATAACAATGATGTTGTAAGAGTATGGCATCCAATAAATCTCCCTGCATAGGAAATGCACTCAATTTTCCCGTATAACTCTGCAGATGCTAATAACGTTGAATGGGAAACAGACGCTCTTTATAGCGATGCGTCAAAAACAAACGCTCATTAAATAATCACTTGATTAACCCCCGCCGTGCCTTTGCGGTGATTTGGGAGTGGATAAAGGGTGCTCTGAGCTTCTCCAAAACGCGACCACGGCGGTGTCGGTGGGATTTTACACTTACATACGAAAATTGAGCTCAATCTGTACACGCGTTTTGGATTCTATGAAGTACCCACACACATATATATATATATACAGAGTTCTCAAAATATATAGTATAGATTGGCAGATTCCAGTAGCTTTATAACGGTATATCTGGGGAGAAATATGATGCTATATTCGTGATTATCTGGGATGATTTCGGTATATACCAAAAAAAAAATGTAAAAACAAAGCGTGCCATCCGTGCTCGCAGGGTTGGTCAGAAACAAATGTTTTTTAAATTTAATTTATGTTTTTTATTTAATTTTTATTCTAATTGACACGGGCTCGCTATAACTCCGGTATCACTAACGTACGCGGCATTGGAAGGGTCATGTTAACTTCCGCCTGGACCCACGTGGCGTGACGTAATTCACAACCACGTGTATTTACCTTGCGACCGCGACACACACAATGGCCCGATAATGGGCACACGTTCCCTGGCATTTCCCAGAAGATATTCATGGGGAGGTCAAGTGACCAATTTTGAAATTTGCTGGTCGCATTCGTCTGTATGTCTGAGGAATTCTCGGCTAGATATTGTTACCAACATGACATATTTAAATTAATCCCGCTGTGTACCCCATCACCAATGGCAACGCGACATGTGCTGCGTTCTAAAAATAGGTCGATTGTAGTGGATTCGTACAGATGACGAAATATGAGTGCGACAGATAATATTGTTTGATCGAAAGCATTTGAATTAATACGTCGCAAAACTCGCCTTGATGTTGGCTAATAGATATTTGTCCCTGCTAGGTGTTGGGAATGTCGTCACACAACACGCTCATGTCTGCATACAGTCTTACACGCACACGCCGAGACCCAGACGTAAGAATGACATTAGGCATATACGCTCTTTATCAACTACAATGCGATAGGAACGCTCTTTAACTATCAACGCGATTAACCCCCGCCGTGCCTTTGCGGTGATTTGGGAGTGGATAAAGGGTGCTCAGAGCTTCTCCAAAACACGACTACGGCGTTGTCGGTGGGATTTTACACTTACATACGAAATTTTATCTCAATCTGTACACGCGTTTTGGATTCTATGAAGTACAAACACACACATATATATACGGAGTTCTCAAAATATATAGTAAGATAGATAGATTATTGTGAAATTCAGGTACAATACCATGATAATTTGTATTCAATAAAGATAATGATGTGTTCTATTTATATTATGAAGAAGATAAAATCACATGATAATAACCAGAAACCGTGATAACAGATAGCTTTGGGATAAATTTGAATAAAGTTGTACATTTCGGGATTAATTTGTGAACACAATAAGGTTGTATGATGAGTTCACAGGTTCATTTTAATAGTTACACTGATGCTTATTAATCAATCTAGTTCTTATAAAATCACAACAGTGAGATGCAGGTGAACATACATCACTCTTCTGCATGATCAAAGGATCCTAAACAAACACCAAGTCATTACTTCACATCCCATTGGATTTACTCTGATAGAGGTGTGAACAATAAGTGACACATCCTTTGATTTTATTGATTTGATACCTCTTGGATTGATCGATCGACAACTAAGGATAGAATAAGATGTGTATAATCCACAACAATATTAACACACATGTGTACTATTATACATCTTTATTTCTGATCTTATCGTATTCTACAGGATAGAAAGACGTGATTGTATTCACCTTCCAAATGCTCAAAAATGTGGTGGGCTTATCTTCGAGGACCATTTATTTAGGGTAAAAAACCCAGACTGGGCTTATCCTTGAGGATGGGCTTACTGATGGGTGTAAAGTAGTTCTACACCATAAGACTAACACAACATGTTGACCAGCTACTAGTGGGCCCAAACGAAACAAGTCTGATTTGGATTGAAGCTGTAAATAAAGTAGAGAGTTGCAGAAAGAGATGGAGAAGACCTCTCCTGCAGAGCTTAGAACTATCAATGTATCAGCTGAGTACTTGCTGGATATAGAATGTGTACCCCCCCCCCCCCCCCCCCCACCCACCTCTGGAAGAGTGGAAATTTCTATTTCATGATGTAATAGAAAATGAAACGTAATGTTTGGAGAGAAACCCCTGGCCGCGTAGAAACTCTGCTGTTGTATAGTACACTTGACAAACTGAAGGGATTGCTAAATAATGAATGTAAGGAGCTGACCCACCGTGCAGATACAAAGGCCACAAGGAAAAACAGTCTTGTATAATATAAAGGGACATGAATAAACAAACCAAATCAAAGGCCTCAAATTCCAGATTCAATTCTTTTTTGGGGGGGGGGGGGCAGTGTCCTGGTAAGTGGTCTAGCCAGACTAAACAGCTGCAAGATCAACGAGGCCCCAGATACCCACTAATCCATGATATGCCCTTGTTTAAAAAGATTTTCGATAGCATTGCCCGATAACCTTTAATAGTGACAGGGGAGATATTTTCAGGCAAAATAATTGATTGGCCAAGCCTTTCAGATAGCCGGAAAAAGGTCAAATTGACTGTATGCTGTCAAACTTCTGACATATCGTGAACTACACATGTAATTTGGAACAATAAGAATAATTGTAGGAAACCGAGAGCCCCTTTTTACTACAATGCTGTTATCTGAAAGCACAAGAAGAGTCAAAAGTGCTAAGATGACCTACTAATGGTGATTCAAACCCAACTGAGAAGTCACTGGCTGCTGTTTACATGACCTGAAGGTAGCCAGGATCTGAGATCCCAACTCCATGGAGTTGGAGGAGGAAAATATTCGAGAAGCATGCTCTGATATTGTGGCTCCAGCCCAGCAGGGACATAGGGCATGTACATGTAGGAAGTGAAATACAGAGGACAATGTGCACCATGCCCCCAGCTGTTCTTGCTCTTCTGGCTGACCCCGGACGGGTCGATGGTTCAAAGAAGGTAGTCCTTCTGGGATAGATGAGGTGCCCCTCTGATTACACCTTGCTCTTTAGATAACCATCGCCCTGAAGTGTGAAACTAGTGGGCGGATCCATATTATCTAGCATCCTACACCCAATGCTGGTGGAAATCTCGCATGAGGGGAAGCAGCTTTCAAGGATCTACTTCTCTGTCTGTATGAAGTGCGCACAATGTCAATAATATGTTGCCCCATAGGCAGAACATTGTCCTGTTAGTGGCGAACTCAGAGGTCAGCAATGGACCTTGTGGGGCATATTGGATGAGTCAACTATGCGAACCATTCACAATCATGCAAAAGTCTTCGGGTACCGACAATTGGCAATCTCAGAGGTCAGCAATGGACCTTGTGGGGCATATTGGATGAGTCAACTATGCGAACCATTCACGATCATGCAAAAGCCTTCGGGTACCGACAACAGAAACTGCCTGTTACTTATTAGAACCATTGAAAGGCTGATATTGCAGAAGTCTGACCCCAGCCCAAATCCAGCTGGGACTGAAGGCATGTAGGATTAACATAATAAAGGACAGGGCGGACCCCCAGCCATGCTGACCCTGGGATGTCGACTAGTAGCGATGGACGGTGTAGTTCGTGTGTTAGTTGAGAAGCACACATACCTGGGCATGCCAACCCACCAACAGTCGACCCGAGGGAGCAGATTGACATCCCTAGTCGATAGTCCAAAGGAAGCCTAGATGTGGATGGATGGGGTGCCCCTCCTGAACCTGGTTTATTATAACTATCACCCGAATTGCTTAGCCAGAGAGGGGAACACTATTCTCTAGTGCCTTTAACTCAGTAGCGGAAACCTCGAAATGAGGGGATCCGCTTCAAGGGGATCGAGCCACGGAGAAGGAGATCTTTCTCTACCTGGTCTTTAAATATAACGGTATAGCAGTCCTTTCCTGAGATGGCATTGAGAGTTATCACACTGTCAACTCCTCTTCATTTCTGTTTGATAGTAAAATCACAAAATCCACATGTATGCATATATGTAATTTGTGTTATTTTGATAAGCATATTGTCTGTGGTGAATAACTTCCATAACCTTGGTTTGCACCATTTAACACAATATTAAGTTGATACATTTTAACAAGTGCAATTAAAACTCATGATGTATTCGTATTATGTTATTATTTCACAATAGCGAAACATTGCTCCTGTCACTTTTACTCAAGATGACGACTGTCGTAGTAAATTAAATATTTTAACAACGCCACAAGACAGACAATATTAAGTCACCAAATTTCATGCTACTGTTATTTCATATCCCGAAACATGCTGTCGCGTTGTATAATAGTATAAGTTGCACAATTTATGCAATAGATTTCTTGCTATATGAGCATCTTTATATATATAGTCATTATCCAAATGGCAACTATTTATTTTTCCTCGGTGACAGATCTGATGCAGGATAGAAGGAACTAAATAAGTAGAATTACGACAGACTTGCTTGGCATTCTGGTTTTGTCAAAAGTGGAGGTCCATGGAGGATTAAGATGGGCCTATTCGCCATCTATCAGAGATTACATGAACCATAATAAAAGGTACCATAGAATTTTCGTACCATTTTCAACTCAGGGGTTTGTTAACCCTTTCTACTTAGAATGGGATATACCATCTAGTTCAGTGGGCAAGATAACTTTGACAGAGATATACCAATCATAGATATCGTGTAAATAGCATGTTATTGTCAAGATCATACACTGTGTTATAGACCGGGAGCCCAGAGGGTTTCAATTACACTATCGCGTACGAAAGGTTTGATGTCACACGTGCATCATCGCAGAAAACCCATTTCTTTTAAAGTTTCGCAATCCTGGCATTTGGGGCCACTCCAAAACCCCCCGAAAATTACTGTCAATTACACTTTCACGTACATTCGTCATTTTTTTTGTAAATATTAACTATTATTCACTGATCATAAAAAACATAACTTAAGAAACAATATTTCCTGGCATTTAGAGATAAGAAGGGGATTTTGGAACCACCCCATCAATGCCCGAGTTTCAACTTCTGTTTAGAATGACGAATATTTGAGGGGCTGATAGTGTACCCCTGCATCTCCAGAATTTACCTTCACTCGACTGATTTTCTTCCTCATTATGTCCCTCAACTGTTAAGCAATTTTAACACGAAAAAAAATGGCTGTGTAGATTTCAGACAAGATGGCATCCAACTTGGCCACCGTTTTCAGAAGGATCACTTTAATAGTCAGTTTGATGCAAATTATAGTTAAATCTTGTCATATGTATACAACTGTATATAGTTTTGTGAAGCTAAGATATAATGCCAAATTTTAGGGCAAAATTGGAACTCCACGTCCAAAATGGCCACCAAAATGGCAACTGGAAGTGGAAAGTTTGAAGTTTTTTCAATAATATCTTCTAGATCAGTTTCTGCTGTATAGAACTGATTCAGAATTGTGACTTTATTTTGTATTTTTTTATAAGCCCGTTTGAAAAAAACTGTCGTATTATGTAAATGTTGTCCGTCCGTCCGCTTTTGGTTTCCGGATGATAACTTGAGATTGAATCGAGTGAACTGAACCAAATTTGGTATGTTAGGGAGCATGTCAAAACCTCTTTCGCATATGCGAAAAAAATGCGAAAAATGTGGCGTCATTGACATCGTTTTTTCGACATTATCGGAGTTTTTTCGTCATTATCGCACGCCGTAACGTTGTACGTTTTCGTCAATTTTTCGTCATTTTCGCTGTCTTGGTTCGATATTTTCGCAATTATCGCAGTTTTGTTTCGCAGTTTTGCTCAAATGTTCGCTGTTCTGTTTCGACATATTTTCGCAGTGTTTGTTTTCGTCAAGATCGCAGCATTATATCCGTCAATATTGCTGTTGTGTCGATATGATTGGCAGGACAGTTTGTGTTCAATAAATACTCCATAGTCGCAGTTTTATACTGATGTGTCGCGAACGGGAAGATGTCGATGTCCATGCTGAAATTTCTCAGATCGGAGTGACAGTTTGTGTTCAATAAATACTCCATAGTCGCAGTTTTATACTGATGTGTCGCGAACGGGAAGATGTTGGTGTCCATGCTGAAATTTCTCAGATCGGAGTTTTTATCATAAGAATTCCATTGATTTAATCGGAGTATTCTCCGATATGAAAACATTTCCGATTTGATCAGAGTTTATAAATGTAGGCGTATTAGTAAATTTCTCCGATCTACTGAAATCTCCGATTTGGTTAATATCTGACAATTCAAACTTCGTTTAATAATAAACTATTATTAATAGAAGATTATTTAAAGTCCCAAATAAATTATTCCCAGACCCAATTTATATAATAGGATAGGCCAACACAATCATTTCCTACGTTTTGATGTCACACGGTGCCCGCAAATCCGTGGGTTTATAGCAGTGATATTGCATCACTGGTTTACAGTAAATATTACAGTACAGGTTGAAGTCCCCCTAAATGTCGAGCAATAATTGCTACACCGTCGCATTAATACTGCAGAGTGGTACCGTAAACAATGCAAATTTTGATTTCGAAAATCGTTTTTGTGTGTGATTATGTAACTTGTCTTCACTTTGGGTAAACCGTCACCATTTAATTGTGCGAACTATTATGAATAAAAGAATACAGCCGAGGACGACAATAAATTATTCCACAACCCCGATTTATAGTATACTTTCTGTATGCCACGTAGAGTTAATTTCTACAGTTTCAATCTGTCTTTCTAGACCAGACACATATTTTAATGTGGACGCAAATCAGCGTGTTTACGGCATCGTCGGACAGTCGTAAACAATGCTTAATTTTCGCAATATAAGTATGAAATCATTGTTAGATATCGGAAGCGCAGCGTCATCATGATTAATTCGTCGGTGACTTTTATACTTTTATTTCAAATCTACACATTTTATTCAATATATATCAGCGATCAGATGCGACAAAGTTAAGTTAATACAAAACATATTATATAATAGTTTGGAATTTCCACGAATTGCACAATCATGTTATGTTGTGCTATTTTTAGCACTAATTTCCCAGGCCAATCCTAGTTTCGTTTGTGGGTAGCATTGACTGACAGAGGAGTTGAGTGTTATGTTTTTCTCGATTCTTTATTGAATGAATAATAAAAATATGGATAACATACCATTATAAAACAATGAACTTAGGGGGTATGGCTCTATATATGTCTGGCGTTGATACAATGTGATGAGGGCTTGTTCTATATCGGGCCTATTGCTTCAAATGCTGGATCATGTGGATGGACGGTTGTCGCTCCCGTTGTGGGTGGGTGCAGCTGGTTTCAAATTTCTGTGTGATTTCATCTTTTTTCTGTTAGATGTGTGATACCTGGGGTTGGGTTTTTGTGAAAACCCTAACTTCTTCGTACTGTCGACCTGTGTAAACTGCTGTTCCAATATTTTCCCAACTGCGTATATGTCCGCTACCGATAGATCTATTCGATTTCATCACTGTTTCTAGCCATGATCGAACTGATATTATGACATCAAGTCGCTTCATTTTGGAATTTTATATATCAGATGTGTTGTTTTTGTCCAACGAGTTAAACCATTGTTCACTAATTGAGATGACATCACGACAACAACTGTCACACAGTTCACGCATAGTTGTGAGGGACCGGTATATACGTCATTATATGTCAGTAGACCTATATGTTTGTATAGCCTTTTGCTAAATGTCACCCCTTCACACATTTGGAATGGGTTGACTATTGTTTAATTAGGCCTTGTGCGAACTCATAGCTATCAAAACAGTCGAACTGTCAAGTCATTGTACTTGTGTGTTAACCGCATATAGCTGTTTGTATGGCCTTTGGCTGACAGCCAATACAAATTCAGCTGGCATCTGATTACGCAGAAGGCAAAAATAAATACGCGGATTTATGAAGTGCGACAACATCGTATGGATGTTTTAACTTTTTCATCGTTTGCGAATATCGATCAATGTTTCGACGTCGCGACTTTCACGTTGTCGAAAGTTTCGACATTTTACGGAAATTTTGGTCTGTTGTGGTTTCGACGTTATCGCACTTTTATGGCCAGTCGCTTTCGACGTTATCGCATTATTTTTCGTTAATTTCCGACATTTCGTTTTTGCACATTTACGTCAATTACGTCAAAACTTTTTCGACATTATCAACAATATTTTCGCATATGCGAAAGAGGTTTTGACATGCTCCCTTAGTTTACCACACCAAAATATAGATCAAGTTCGAATATGGGTTTCGTCCGCATGATTTTGATTGAGTTTAAATATGTCCATTTTTCGACTTAGATTTTACCTGATTTGCGGTTTCTGGATGATAAGTTTAGATTGAATCAAGTGAACTGAACCAAATTTGGTATATTAGTTTACCACCCCAAAATACAGATCAAGTTCGAAATATGGGTTTCGTCCGCATGATTTTGACTGAGTTATGCCCATTTTTCGACTTAGATATTAAAGACCTGATATGCGGTTTCAAGTTATTGTGTTTTATTTTTGTTATTATTTCGTCTTTAATAAGTCAAAGGTTTCAAACAAATGAATTAAACCTTGCCCCACTCTACTCCAGAAATGGGCATATTATGCCACGCCCCAACGGCGTGCTCTTGTTTTATAAATGATCATTGGAGCAATGGAATATACCATTCATGTGGTGTCAACCCCTTCTGATCCCTCAAATATTTGATTTTCAGAGCGCGGTATAACATTTCACAAAAAGTCACCATTGGGGTTGGGGTTCTAGTCATATTCAACAAGAAATTGGCAGAACTGTGCAATGTATGTGAGACATACCATTACGTATAAATATTCCAACTCAATGGAACCAAAATATGAAAAAATGGTCAGTGTTCAAGCAGGTCATGTAATTGATTACAAGTTGTGATTGATGAATAAAATTGGCTTATGTATACATTGAAACTGACATTTCTGATGCACATCAAGTTGGTTAATTGTTCCGATTGTTTGCCAATTGACCTTTTATCTCAGAAACTTGATTTCAAAATCAGCAAAAATTAACTTTTCAGGTATGGACCATTTTTTTCAAGTAAATGGGAAATATATGTTTGGTATCAAATGTCTTTATTGTTTTGACTGGACTTGAATGCATCACTTTGAGGTGTTTTTAAACCAAATGCTCAATATGGCTTGAAAAATGGTGAAAATATATGTCGAATATTATTCTCTGCTGTTGCAAAAATGGTAGCAAATATTGACTCACTTTATAGTTATTAAAAATATTACTTAATCAGCTGACAACTAAGTATTCTCTATACAGCCACGAGTCATCATCCAGGCACACCCTGTATACACATTCTTGATCATAGAGTCACTTGTCACTTCTTGTATACTTATTCACCTCACCATTGGCATATAATATCACTCCCTCTATATATATTTGCCACACCCATGGCCATATAGCCACTCAAGATATACATATACACCTCAACAAATGCCATACATCCCTTTTATATCTACAAATGCCCCACACACATGGTCATTCATACACTTCAAACATACCTTTACACCTCACTCATGGCAATTCAGCCACTCGCTTTATTCCCATACATCACATTTGTGGTCATACAGTGATACAGTCACTCCTTGTTTACCAGTTCACCCACTATTGGCCATACAGACACTCATTATACACCTATTGGCCATAATCATGGACATATAGCCACTCATATACATATACACACCACCCATGCCTATAGTCACCCCAGAACCCAGGTAAACATCGACACCTCACCAATGACCATACAGCCCTTCTAAATATACCAATACAACGCACACCACATGAATACATATACACCACACCAATGACCAAACAGCCCTTCCAGATATACCAATACCTACACATGGCCATACATACAGACTTGCATATGAACCTCACCTATTATATGACAACTCAACTACTCGCTGTATGAGCATACACCACATGCATGATCATACAGTCACTCCTTGTATACATATCCACCTCACCATTGGCCATACGGTCACTCCATGTATATATATTCACCACACCCATGACCACATAGCCACTCATGATATATATATATACACCTCATCCATGCACATAGTCATTCCAGGTATATATATTCACCTCACCAATGGATTTACCAATACCCCGCACACAAAACAGTTCTTCATATACTCCATACACTCCAGACTTGCATAATATTATACACCTCACCCATGGCAATTCAACCACTCATATATTCATACTCCACAGCCATGGTCATACAGCTACTCCCTGTATACCTATTCACCCAACACTGGGACAACCAGAATAAAACATTTAGTAGTCAATGGATTAAGTAACATGTTTAATAAGCAGAGAATAGTGTTCGGGATATATGCCAAAAATCAACTTTTTTACCAATTTCAGTTGCCATTTTGCAAGCCATTAAGAATAATTTTGTCTAAAAACACATCAGTATGGCACATTTAAGACAGATCAAAACAATAATCACCACTGTTATTAAAAATAGTTCCATGTTACTTGAAATGAAAGTGTCAATGACACTGTAGCTCAACTTAGGTAGGGGAATAATTTAATAGTTGACAGTAAATGGAGGAATAGGAAAGGTGCTATAATTGAAATGTCTAAGTAAGACAAGATGTACATGTCAATATCAACATTCATGACAGGTTTCATAATGATCGAATCAGGGATGTGGTGATTATGGTGTGCCAAAGGATTTAGTGATGCAAAGAGTAAATTATAAAATGGCCACCGGCAGCCATGTTTTTTTCCGAATTACCCCAAAATGACTTGTTCCCATCTACAGCCTTTACAAATCTCCTAATGATCTGACCAAAGGTACGACCTGTAGCCTGTGCCAAAAATTTAGTCATGCAAAGAGTGAAATCCAGTATGGCTGCTGGCGGCCATGTTTCTTAGCCAAACGACCCCAAAATGACTCGTTCCCCATCTACATGTCAATGTCAACAGCCTTTACAAATCCCATCTACATGTCATTGTTAACATCCATGACAAATTTCATGAAGATCCGATCAACGCTACGACCTGTAGCCCGCGCCAAAGGATTTAGTCATGTATAGAGTAAAATCCAAGATGCCTGCTGGTGGCCATATTTTTTGTCTGAACAACCCCAAAATGACATGCTCCCTTAGTTTACCACACCAAAATATAGATCAAGTTCGAATATGGGTTTCGTCCGCATGATTTTGATTGAGTTTAAATATGTCCATTTTTCGACTTAGATTTTACCTGATTTGCGGTTTCTGGATGATAAGTTTAGATTGAATCAAGTGAACTGAACCAAATTTGGTATATTAGTTTACCACCCCAAAATACAGATCAAGTTCGAAATATGGGTTTCGTCCGCATGATTTTGACTGAGTTATGCCCATTTTTCGACTTAGATATTAAAGACCTGATATGCGGTTTCAAGTTATTGTGTTTTATTTTTGTTATTATTTCGTCTTTAATAAGTCAAAGGTTTCAAACAAATGAATTAAACCTTGCCCCACTCTACTCCAGAAATGGGCATATTATGCCACGCCCCAACGGCGTGCTCTTGTTTTATAAATGATCATTGGAGCAATGGAATATACCATTCATGTGGTGTCAACCCCTTCTGATCCCTCAAATATTTGATTTTCAGAGCGCGGTATAACATTTCACAAAAAGTCACCATTGGGGTTGGGGTTCTAGTCATATTCAACAAGAAATTGGCAGAACTGTGCAATGTATGTGAGACATACCATTACGTATAAATATTCCAACTCAATGGAACCAAAATATGAAAAAATGGTCAGTGTTCAAGCAGGTCATGTAATTGATTACAAGTTGTGATTGATGAATAAAATTGGCTTATGTATACATTGAAACTGACATTTCTGATGCACATCAAGTTGGTTAATTGTTCCGATTGTTTGCCAATTGACCTTTTATCTCAGAAACTTGATTTCAAAATCAGCAAAAATTAACTTTTCAGGTATGGACCATTTTTTTCAAGTAAATGGGAAATATATGTTTGGTATCAAATGTCTTTATTGTTTTGACTGGACTTGAATGCATCACTTTGAGGTGTTTTTAAACCAAATGCTCAATATGGCTTGAAAAATGGTGAAAATATATGTCGAATATTATTCTCTGCTGTTGCAAAAATGGTAGCAAATATTGACTCACTTTATAGTTATTAAAAATATTACTTAATCAGCTGACAACTAAGTATTCTCTATACAGCCACGAGTCATCATCCAGGCACACCCTGTATACACATTCTTGATCATAGAGTCACTTGTCACTTCTTGTATACTTATTCACCTCACCATTGGCATATAATATCACTCCCTCTATATATATTTGCCACACCCATGGCCATATAGCCACTCAAGATATACATATACACCTCAACAAATGCCATACATCCCTTTTATATCTACAAATGCCCCACACACATGGTCATTCATACACTTCAAACATACCTTTACACCTCACTCATGGCAATTCAGCCACTCGCTTTATTCCCATACATCACATTTGTGGTCATACAGTGATACAGTCACTCCTTGTTTACCAGTTCACCCACTATTGGCCATACAGACACTCATTATACACCTATTGGCCATAATCATGGACATATAGCCACTCATATACATATACACACCACCCATGCCTATAGTCACCCCAGAACCCAGGTAAACATCGACACCTCACCAATGACCATACAGCCCTTCTAAATATACCAATACAACGCACACCACATGAATACATATACACCACACCAATGACCAAACAGCCCTTCCAGATATACCAATACCTACACATGGCCATACATACAGACTTGCATATGAACCTCACCTATTATATGACAACTCAACTACTCGCTGTATGAGCATACACCACATGCATGATCATACAGTCACTCCTTGTATACATATCCACCTCACCATTGGCCATACGGTCACTCCATGTATATATATTCACCACACCCATGACCACATAGCCACTCATGATATATATATATACACCTCATCCATGCACATAGTCATTCCAGGTATATATATTCACCTCACCAATGGATTTACCAATACCCCGCACACAAAACAGTTCTTCATATACTCCATACACTCCAGACTTGCATAATATTATACACCTCACCCATGGCAATTCAACCACTCATATATTCATACTCCACAGCCATGGTCATACAGCTACTCCCTGTATACCTATTCACCCAACACTGGGACAACCAGAATAAAACATTTAGTAGTCAATGGATTAAGTAACATGTTTAATAAGCAGAGAATAGTGTTCGGGATATATGCCAAAAATCAACTTTTTTACCAATTTCAGTTGCCATTTTGCAAGCCATTAAGAATAATTTTGTCTAAAAACACATCAGTATGGCACATTTAAGACAGATCAAAACAATAATCACCACTGTTATTAAAAATAGTTCCATGTTACTTGAAATGAAAGTGTCAATGACACTGTAGCTCAACTTAGGTAGGGGAATAATTTAATAGTTGACAGTAAATGGAGGAATAGGAAAGGTGCTATAATTGAAATGTCTAAGTAAGACAAGATGTACATGTCAATATCAACATTCATGACAGGTTTCATAATGATCGAATCAGGGATGTGGTGATTATGGTGTGCCAAAGGATTTAGTGATGCAAAGAGTAAATTATAAAATGGCCACCGGCAGCCATGTTTTTTTCCGAATTACCCCAAAATGACTTGTTCCCATCTACAGCCTTTACAAATCTCCTAATGATCTGACCAAAGGTACGACCTGTAGCCTGTGCCAAAAATTTAGTCATGCAAAGAGTGAAATCCAGTATGGCTGCTGGCGGCCATGTTTCTTAGCCAAACGACCCCAAAATGACTCGTTCCCCATCTACATGTCAATGTCAACAGCCTTTACAAATCCCATCTACATGTCATTGTTAACATCCATGACAAATTTCATGAAGATCCGATCAACGCTACGACCTGTAGCCCGCGCCAAAGGATTTAGTCATGTATAGAGTAAAATCCAAGATGCCTGCTGGTGGCCATATTTTTTGTCTGAACAACCCCAAAATGACATGCTCCCTTAGTTTACCACACCAAAATATAGATCAAGTTCGAATATGGGTTTCGTCCGCATGATTTTGATTGAGTTTAAATATGTCCATTTTTCGACTTAGATTTTACCTGATTTGCGGTTTCTGGATGATAAGTTTAGATTGAATCAAGTGAACTGAACCAAATTTGGTATATTAGTTTACCACCCCAAAATACAGATCAAGTTCGAAATATGGGTTTCGTCCGCATGATTTTGACTGAGTTATGCCCATTTTTCGACTTAGATATTAAAGACCTGATATGCGGTTTCAAGTTATTGTGTTTTATTTTTGTTATTATTTCGTCTTTAATAAGTCAAAGGTTTCAAACAAATGAATTAAACCTTGCCCCACTCTACTCCAGAAATGGGCATATTATGCCACGCCCCAACGGCGTGCTCTTGTTTTATAAATGATCATTGGAGCAATGGAATATACCATTCATGTGGTGTCAACCCCTTCTGATCCCTCAAATATTTGATTTTCAGAGCGCGGTATAACATTTCACAAAAAGTCACCATTGGGGTTGGGGTTCTAGTCATATTCAACAAGAAATTGGCAGAACTGTGCAATGTATGTGAGACATACCATTACGTATAAATATTCCAACTCAATGGAACCAAAATATGAAAAAATGGTCAGTGTTCAAGCAGGTCATGTAATTGATTACAAGTTGTGATTGATGAATAAAATTGGCTTATGTATACATTGAAACTGACATTTCTGATGCACATCAAGTTGGTTAATTGTTCCGATTGTTTGCCAATTGACCTTTTATCTCAGAAACTTGATTTCAAAATCAGCAAAAATTAACTTTTCAGGTATGGACCATTTTTTTCAAGTAAATGGGAAATATATGTTTGGTATCAAATGTCTTTATTGTTTTGACTGGACTTGAATGCATCACTTTGAGGTGTTTTTAAACCAAATGCTCAATATGGCTTGAAAAATGGTGAAAATATATGTCGAATATTATTCTCTGCTGTTGCAAAAATGGTAGCAAATATTGACTCACTTTATAGTTATTAAAAATATTACTTAATCAGCTGACAACTAAGTATTCTCTATACAGCCACGAGTCATCATCCAGGCACACCCTGTATACACATTCTTGATCATAGAGTCACTTGTCACTTCTTGTATACTTATTCACCTCACCATTGGCATATAATATCACTCCCTCTATATATATTTGCCACACCCATGGCCATATAGCCACTCAAGATATACATATACACCTCAACAAATGCCATACATCCCTTTTATATCTACAAATGCCCCACACACATGGTCATTCATACACTTCAAACATACCTTTACACCTCACTCATGGCAATTCAGCCACTCGCTTTATTCCCATACATCACATTTGTGGTCATACAGTGATACAGTCACTCCTTGTTTACCAGTTCACCCACTATTGGCCATACAGACACTCATTATACACCTATTGGCCATAATCATGGACATATAGCCACTCATATACATATACACACCACCCATGCCTATAGTCACCCCAGAACCCAGGTAAACATCGACACCTCACCAATGACCATACAGCCCTTCTAAATATACCAATACAACGCACACCACATGAATACATATACACCACACCAATGACCAAACAGCCCTTCCAGATATACCAATACCTACACATGGCCATACATACAGACTTGCATATGAACCTCACCTATTATATGACAACTCAACTACTCGCTGTATGAGCATACACCACATGCATGATCATACAGTCACTCCTTGTATACATATCCACCTCACCATTGGCCATACGGTCACTCCATGTATATATATTCACCACACCCATGACCACATAGCCACTCATGATATATATATATACACCTCATCCATGCACATAGTCATTCCAGGTATATATATTCACCTCACCAATGGATTTACCAATACCCCGCACACAAAACAGTTCTTCATATACTCCATACACTCCAGACTTGCATAATATTATACACCTCACCCATGGCAATTCAACCACTCATATATTCATACTCCACAGCCATGGTCATACAGCTACTCCCTGTATACCTATTCACCCAACACTGGGACAACCAGAATAAAACATTTAGTAGTCAATGGATTAAGTAACATGTTTAATAAGCAGAGAATAGTGTTCGGGATATATGCCAAAAATCAACTTTTTTACCAATTTCAGTTGCCATTTTGCAAGCCATTAAGAATAATTTTGTCTAAAAACACATCAGTATGGCACATTTAAGACAGATCAAAACAATAATCACCACTGTTATTAAAAATAGTTCCATGTTACTTGAAATGAAAGTGTCAATGACACTGTAGCTCAACTTAGGTAGGGGAATAATTTAATAGTTGACAGTAAATGGAGGAATAGGAAAGGTGCTATAATTGAAATGTCTAAGTAAGACAAGATGTACATGTCAATATCAACATTCATGACAGGTTTCATAATGATCGAATCAGGGATGTGGTGATTATGGTGTGCCAAAGGATTTAGTGATGCAAAGAGTAAATTATAAAATGGCCACCGGCAGCCATGTTTTTTTCCGAATTACCCCAAAATGACTTGTTCCCATCTACAGCCTTTACAAATCTCCTAATGATCTGACCAAAGGTACGACCTGTAGCCTGTGCCAAAAATTTAGTCATGCAAAGAGTGAAATCCAGTATGGCTGCTGGCGGCCATGTTTCTTAGCCAAACGACCCCAAAATGACTCGTTCCCCATCTACATGTCAATGTCAACAGCCTTTACAAATCCCATCTACATGTCATTGTTAACATCCATGACAAATTTCATGAAGATCCGATCAACGCTACGACCTGTAGCCCGCGCCAAAGGATTTAGTCATGTATAGAGTAAAATCCAAGATGCCTGCTGGTGGCCATATTTTTTGTCTGAACAACCCCAAAATGACTCGTTCCCATCAAATGTCAATATTAACATCCAGGACAAATTTCATGATGATCAGACGAATAGTACGACCTGTATTCCGCACCAATGGATTTAATTTTGAAATCCAAGATGGCCACCAGCAGTCATGTTTTTTGGCCGATTGACCCCCAAAATGACTCGTTCCCATCTACATGTCAATGTCAACATTCTTGACAAATTTCATAAAGATCAGACCAAAGGTACGACCTGTAGCCCGCGCTAAAGGATTTAGTCATGCAAAGAGTAAAATCCAAGATGGCTGCTGGCGGCCATGTTTTTTGGCCGGACGACCCCAAAATGACTCGTTCCCATCTACATGTCATTGTTAACATCCATGACAAATTTCATGAAGTTCCGACCAAAGCTACGACCTGTAGCCCGCACCAAAGGATTTAGTCATGCAAAGAGTAAAATCCAAGATGGCTGCTGGCGGCCATGTTTTTTGGCCGAATGATCCCAAAATCACTCGTTCTCATCTACATGTCAATATTAACATCCATGACAAAGTTCATGATGATCAGACAAACAGTACGACCTGTAGCCCGCGCCAATGGATTCAATTTTGAAATCCAAGATGGCCACCAGCGGCCATGTTTTTTGACCGAATGACCCCAAAATGACTCGTTCCCATCTACATGTCAATGTCAACATTCATGACAAATTTCATAAAGATCAGACCAAAGGTACGACCTGTAGCCCGCGCCAAAGGATTTAGTCATGCAAAGAGTAAAATCCAAGATGGCTGCTGGCGGCCATGTTTGTTGGCCGAACGACCCAAAAATTACTCGTTCCCATCTACATCTCATTGTTAACATCCATGACAAATTTCATAAAGTTTCGACCAAATCTACGACCTGTAACCCGTGCCAAAACATTTAGTCATGCAAAGAGTAAAATCCAAGATGGCTGCTGGCGGCCATGTTTTTTTGGCCGAACAACCCCAAAATCACTCGTTCCCATCTACATGTCAATATTAAGATCCATGACAAATTTCATGATGATCAGACGATGTAGCCCGCGCCAATGGATTGAATTTTGAAATCCAAGATGGCTGCCAGCGGCCATGTTTTTTGACCGAATGACCCCAAAATGACTCGTTCCCATCTACATGTCAACATTCATGATAAATTTCATAAAGATTAGACCAAAGGTACAACCTGTAGCCCGCGCCAAAGGAAATTGTTGACGGACACACAGACGACGGACGCCAAACCATGTAAGTACAAAGTAAGTTGAGCTAAAAATGGTCCAAACATGAAAAGTTATTTTATGTCGATTTTGATGTAAACTTTGTGATAGAAAAATTCAATATTTCTGGTAATGTCAGTGGTTACAATAATAACAATTAACCAAGGTACATCAGAAATGTTAGTATTCAATGTATTTATTAAAGACAGAATGGCCAATTTTATTCACCAACCACAACTTGTAAGCGATTAATTGGCATGCTGGGGAAATATTTATCATTTTACATATTTTGGCTACCAATTTGAGACAAAGTGAAAATTTTGGTTCCATGGTGTTGGCATATTCATTAATAATGGTATGCCTCACTTACATTGTAGTCCAGGCACATTAGATGTGAAACGGGAAAAGTAAGGAAATAAATTGGGGAAAGCTGATTTTTTTATATTATTTAGGCCATGACGCATAAAAGTCCCCTAAAATCTGAGTTCAGCTTTCTGAGTTACACATTTTTTTCCATATAAAAAAAAAACTTTTTTTATTTTTCACAATCATGAAAATAATTGGATGCTGTAACAATTTTTCAGCTGAAACATATACAATGGGCACTCAATATTGTACAATACACAATTCCTGAATCAGAGATACCAATTTAAAGGGGGACATCAAATAAATTTTGCAGATATGGATATAAAATAACATAATTATAAAAAACTGCACAAACATCACACCTTCACTATTTAGTATTAGCGATTATGTCTACAGTAAGTTGTGTCAATACTTAACCCTACCCCCTAAACTGGTTCTCATAGATCTGGTGACATTTTGCTCTTCTACTAGTCCAAGCGCTTGGTGTAGAAAACACTAGTTGTGAAAAAAGGAGACAAAAGCATGAAATTTGGTACACATGTTTCTAATCCTCTACTGCTCATATTCATATGTGGCGACATTCGTGGCAGGTCCTTACTTAGCAACAGTTGCTAGGCAACTACCTGACATCGAAGAAATGCACATATATGACTGATATTATGTGAGTTTTAACAAACTATACTATGTCGTGTAGCATTTTTATGGTGAAAATAATAATAGTTATTGTTAGTGTGGATCTGACAGGAAAAATACCATATATTTCTAATACAGGGTTGGTAACTGTTGCTACAGTCATACCCGAAATACAAAAATGCACATATCACTTATATTATGGTAGTTTTAACAAACGAATGTAGCATTTTTATGGTGAAAATAATTATAATAGTGTTAGCGTGAGTCTAACCAGAATGTGGCACAAATTTAGTTTTCATACAGGTACAATTTTCTGTTATGCTCCAATACCAGTTCCGAAACTCAGAACTGAGACCAGAATTCAGGAGTTTTGCACTAATTGGCCAAACGGGAATTCAATGTGAGAGTTGAACAGTTGTTGCTTATATTTAATATGAGGCATCACCACAATAGTTATATAAGCCATTGACCCACACAGATAGATGTATATGTCATGGACCACTCTACTATATATATGAAGAACATGGGGCCCAACAATTTGTTATCCATGGACCTATAGCCTACAAAAGGCAAGGACCCGGGCACCTATGCGTAATCATAGGACCCATGTCCATACACATGGAACATGGAGGTACGTTATGTATAGGCCATGAACCAGGCCGCTACATATATTAAAGCCATAATATCTGGCCCTTTAATATATATATGGGTCCTACTAAACAACGAACACAAACGAACATAAATGAACACAGGTCCAAAAAGCGGAATAGAAGGGTGAAATTGGATTTGTGGATTCGTGGGGGTCAATTCTATGTGTAATGGTGTGTTATTTCCAACTTTGATGACTTATTTTTTGAGTTATTAGCATTATTTGAACACAAAGCTACTAAACAACGAACACAAACGAACATAACATTGGCTATATATAGCACTATAAGGCATTAATCAAGGTGTTAATTGACTACTGCTTACTCTTTAACAAGAGGTACGCTGTCGCGTGGCATTTGCCCCCGACCGTAGCAATTCGGATTAAGCATGGACGAAACTGCGGATATCCGAGGAGGTCTATATGACCATTCCAAAAGAAGTTCGTACTAGAAATTCCGGAAACCCAAAAACAAGCGATCCGGAAACCCAAAAACAAGCAAAAATTAAAATTTTCTAAGTTGAAAAAAAGGGCCATAACTCATCAGATCATACCCAAATTCGCACTTGACATGTATTTTCATATAACTGATCCACAAAAATACGGGATTTGCAATCGTACCACCAAAGTTCATGCTATCATTTGGAAACCCAAAAAAGTAGAAAAAAATTGAATTTTCTAAGTAAAAAAAGGGCCATAACTCTAGTGAAAATGGGTGGACGAAACCCGTGCTATGCATGTAGCTGTTCCCCCATGCTGCTCTATCACCATACCAAATATCAGCTAAATCTGCCAAGCGGTTACTGAACAATAATGCAAAATGTTTGTACGGACGGACAAAATTTAAATTTTCTAAGTTGAAAAAAGGGCCATAACTCAGGAAAAAATCATCAGATCATACCCAAATTCGCACTTGATATGTATTTTCATATAACTGATCCACAAAAATACGGGATTTGCAATCGTACCACCAAAGCTCACGCTATCATCTGGAAACCCAAAAAACAAGAGAAAAATTGAATTTTCTAAGTAAAAAAAGGGCCATAACTCTGGTGAAAATGGGTGGACGAAACCCGCGCTATGCATGTAGCTGTTCCCCCATGCTGTTCTATCACCATACCAAATATCAGCTAAATCTGCCAAGCGGTTGCTGAACAATAATGCAAAATGTTTGTACGGACGGAATAAATTGAATTTTCTAAGTAAAAAAAGGGCAATAACTCTGGTGAAAATGGGTGGACGAAACCCGCGCTATGCATGTAGCTGTTCCCCCATGCTGCTCTATCACCATACCAAATATCAGTTAAATCTGCCCAGCGGTTGGTGAACAATAATGCAAAATGTTTGTACGGATGGACGGACGGACGTACGTACGGACGGAGACGTCGACTATATACCCGCCGACTTCAAGTCGGGGCATAATAAGGCTTTATACTCTGTCTCTTTGTTAATTACACAATGATTACTGAGTTGTTTTGACTGTTTTTAACTCCCCTCAGTCTTTATCTGGGCTTTGGGACCAGAAGACTTTGTAGAAGTCAGGCATATTTAAAGTTATATATATATATTTAAAATTAAGTATACATAGGCACTTGCTCAGGTCGCTGGTGCGATTTATTACGTAACTGTATCTTTGAAATTCTCTAATGAGTTTAAGGTTGGCATTATGAGATACACATAAACACAGAATGACCCCCACGCATCCACAAACCCAATTTCACCCTTCTATTCTGCTTTTTGGACTTGTGTTGGGCATTGGAACGATTATGAGAAGTACTGCTAATTATTTTTCAACATGACGCACTTTGATTGAACAAGCATGTCGCACAAACTCGGATTTCAACATTTCTGCGATTGAATCATTGATTTTCGCATTCCAAGCGTTTTGATTAATAGTTTAATCATCCTTGATTAGAATTACCATGTGTTTGTTCGATTGGCTGACTGCTGAAATGGAATCTAACATCGTGGTCAGGTAAATTGAAATACTTTGCAACACAAAAATCATTATCTAATCGAATATCTGAGAGATGGTTGGTCTTTCGTTGCATATTCACGGCACTTTTGAAGGGGTTCAGTAATAAAGAGCGTTTTTTTTATCAGCTTAGAAGATATGTATAGGGAAATTAGTACAGATGGATCAGATATATAAGTATATAACACTTTCAGTAGAGCTTGCTAATTGTCAATCAGTCAATCAGAAGTCTTCGCAACAGTCTGTCTCATTGTTCTGCTGTCATGTTTGTCCAAATGTCGTGTCTGACTTTCAAAGAAGATGCAATATCTGATCAGGTAAAATCCCCGTCACCGTGGAGGGCTCCTCAACTGTCACATTCAAAAATACTATTATATGACGAGTTACGAGACAAAACATATGATATCTTGGGTGTGATCACGAAAAAAACACTTTGAAGATATACAAATTTGTGTAAAATTGCCCCTTTTTTTGCCGTGCTATACTAGTAGTGGTTTTTACTCATATAAACGTGCACAAATCCCAAAACATGATATCTGGTGATTTTCGGAGAGGAAATCCCACACCGAATCGAAAGATACAAAATATCTCATTTTCCCGCCAAAATGGAGATAGAACAGTTTAGTTCTGACGCGAAGATTGATCAGTCACTATTTCATTTAAATTGTCTGTCAAATCAGTAAATTATTTTGCTTTCCGATTGTTTTCTAATATATTATTTGTGTTAAGGCTTTCACAATTGTTATTTGCCAACATTTCTGAATTGTTTAATTCTGCTTTCAAGTACTGACAATTTGTACGATCCCAGTGCAGATATAGAGGTCCAAGCATGGAGAATAGGCACTTCATTTGAATTAGATTTCCTTAAAATATCAAATAATATACTGAATGAAATAAAGTCAAAACAACTCAGAGATGTGTAATTAATAAGGAGACAGAGTATTAAAGCCGTAGAGTAAAGTGGTAGTTAATTAACACCTTGATTAACGGTTTATAGTGCTATACGGCCAATGCTATGTTCGTTTGTGTTTGTTGTTTAGTAGCTTTGTATTAAAACAACGCTAATAACTTTAAAAATAAGTCATCAAAGTTGGAAATAATACCACATACACATAGAATAGACATCCACGCACCCACAAACCCAATTTCACCTTTCTATTCCGCTTTTTGGACTTGTGTTCGTTTGTGTTCATTTGTGTTTAGTAGGACCGATATATATTGGCCTTTAATTTATTTGGCAATTTAACCACGATGTCAAACGGGTTATATCTGGTCAACATGAGAGCTTTGAAATGTTATAGAAACACAATAGTATACTCTATGGCGATGGACACAGCCCATTATACATGTTGTATGATATCAAAGCTGCATGGTCAGGGACCATGACACTCTTACATGGTGCAAATACCCAAGTGCCCATTAGGTAGACCATGGACTCAGATATCATAGACCAAGTCCCATGTATAATAAATAGTACACCATGGATTCAGGACCCTGTATATGGGATTCAGGAATCTTTTTCTCTGACTGTATGAAGAGCGCACATCATTAACCTGTAGACCCATAGGCCTAACATTATCATTGTTACATATCGGGACATCTCCAACTGTATAATACTGACACACTAACTACCATCGTATTTGCATGCTGCACTAACACGTGACTCCGCTTTATACCTAACTGGTATATAAACCAGTTCCCGCGTTCAGGGACATAAGTCAATAGACATTCGCACTATCAACATCTCGTTAAGTACTGTACCCAGAACACAACATGGTGTCAGAAGTATAACGAATCCCAAGCTCGCCTAGTATCTCCCGCGTTAGACGGAGAAGGAATAATATAACAGGAATATGGCGACAGGACACATACCAGTGGAACCACTTAACTTTGAAGCGACAAACCTGTCTCTCAACTGGATGAGATGGCGCCAGACCATGGAATTAACATTTGATGGACCACTGCATGGAAGAACTGAAAAACAAAAGTGTAGTTTCTTTCTGTTATATCTCGGACAGCAGGGACGGGACTTATATAATACCTGGGAAGTACCTGTTGACGATCAACATAAACTTAATGTTCTGTGGCAACGGTTCGAGGAATATTGTAACCCGAAGTCGAACGTGACGGTTCTACGATACAGGTTTATGACAAGAGGCCAATTGCCCAGTGAGACTATCGACGAATTCGTCACCGATTTGAAACGGTTATCACTGGACTGTAACTATGGAGACCTTCGTGATTCATTAATCAAGGACAAAATCATCTGTGGAACGAATAGTAAGGTTCAGCAGAAACTTCTGCAACAAACAGATCTGTCTCTGGAACAAGCTGTGACTCTCGCCAGATCACACGAACTATCGCAACTTCAGATGAAGGATATGACGACGGTACTGACGACGGAAGTGCATGCTGTTCGGAAAAATTGGGACAGAAGACAGAAATCGACAACAACCGGAAGTGAGGATAAAACCGAAGACTCAAAGCTATTCAAGTGCAAGCGATGTGCTCGTACGCACGGGTTTCGGGAATGTCCGGCGTATGGTCAAACCTGTAGGGCATGTGGGTTAAAACATCACTTCCAGAAATGCTGTACATCGCGAAAACCGCACAAGACAGTTCACACAGTGGAGGAACCGGAAGTTTACTCCTCGGATGAATCGGATTTCTTTGTAGGATCTGTCGACACAACGAATGCGATTCCAAATGAATTATATGTGCCCATGGAGGTCAACAAAAGGAATATAATTAAATTAAAAGTGGATAGCGGAGCGCAAGTTAACATCTTACCAAAATGTGAGTATGACAAGATACAACAAACCAACAATAAAGTCAACCCAACAAACGTAACATTAACTGGATATGGGGGACACCAAATCAAAGTCATTGGCATCACACAGTTGGAATGCACATATAAAGAACTGACCCCGAAATTTAAAATTCTACATAGTAGAGGCCAACGCACCGCCAGCATTGGGGTTAAGATCATCCACAGACATGGGACTCTTGAAAATTATTATGACCGTGTCAGAAAACGAGACTGGATCTGATATTTTGGAGGAATATAAGGATGTTTTTGAAGGGTTAGGATGCCTGGATGAGAAATATCATATACAACTGAAACAAGACTGTGAACCTGTGATTCACCCTCCGAGAAAAGTGCCAATTGCATTCAAAGAAAAGGTGAAACGCGAACTGGCGTCAATGGAGAAACAGGGCGTTATTACACCAGTGAGTAAACCGACGGAATGGGTCAATTCAATGGTCGTTGTTCCGAAATCCAACAATGATGTAAGAATATGTTTGGATCCAAGGGATTTAAATGCTGCCATAAAAAGAGAGCATTATCAAATGCCGACATTGGAGGAGGTCACCAGTAACCTTTCTGGTCAAAACGTGTACTCAGTACTGGACGTGAGGAGTGCGTTCTGGACGGTTCAACTGGACGAGGAGTCATCTGACCTCACATGTTTTAACACTCCACACGGCAGGTTCAAATTCCTACGTCTCCCGTTCGGGGTCAACAGTGCCCAGGAAGTGCTATGCAAACGGTTAAACAAAGAACTTGAAGGACTAGAAGGCACATACGCTCTAGTCGACGACATTCTAGTGACAGGACCGACGCACGAAATCCACGACGCGAGGATACGAGAAGTCCTAACCAGATGCAGGAAAATTGGGTTAACTCTGAATGCGGACAAATTACAGTTCCGACAGACAAGGGTTAAATTCTTTGGAGTAATACTCGGGGAACACGGCATAGAGATGGACCCGGATAAGATCTCAGCGGTGAGAGACATGCTACCTCCAGTCCTGCAGTCACAATTAGGTATGTTTACATATCTATCACAATTCGCCAGTCAATTATCTAGCGAAACAGCTGTGCTACGAGAGCTCTTGAAGGACGATGTAATTTATGAATGGAATTCCTCCCATCAGAAAGCACATGACAGATTAAAATCTCTCATCACGTGTACGCCAGGACCGGTATTGGCGTATTTTAACCCAAACATGGATACCGTGCTACAAGTTGATTCTTCAAAGGATGCTATGGGGGCTTGTATATTACAGCAAGGAAAACCGATAGCTTACGCTTCAAAAGCATTGTCTTCAGCTCAGGAAAACTACGCTGTGATCGAGAAAGAGGGGCTTGCTATTCTCTTCGGATGCCAGAAGTTTCATTACTATTTGTTTGGTAAACATTTCAAAGTACAAAGCGATCACAGACCACTAGAGTTCATCATGAAAAAACCTCTGCACTGTATACCTATGAGATTACCGAGATTGCGGATGCGTCTATATGCGTATAACTTCGAAGTAGTACCTGTAGCTGACGCTTTGTCTCGGAATTGCGAAGACAAGTCAAATCCGATTGACACGGAATTCCTCGATTTACATGTACACCAGGTCATGGAAAACCTACCTACAAACTGACAGAATTGCGCGATAAAACGTTACAAGATGAACAATTGACGTCATTGAGAACATTTATCAAAGGAGGATGGCCGGAAACGGTATCAAAGACTCCGAACATGGTGAAGGATTATTGGAACTATAGAGATGAACTATCAGAAATAGATGGTATCGTGTACAAAGCTGACCGGATAATATTTCCAAAGACCATGAGGTCCGATCTATTGACTAAGTTACATGTCGGACATTTCGGAATGGAGAAAATGAAGAATCAAGCACGAACTGTTATGTTTTGGCCAAAGATAAACCAAGACATTGAAACATTAGTTGCTTCATGTGATGTGTGCGGAGCGCATAGGAGCGCCAATCGCAAAGAACCGTTGATCTCGACGGAAATACCGGATATGGCGTGGCAAAGTTTAGCCTCGGACTTATTTCAGTGGAACAACTGTAATTATATTGTGATTGTTGATTTTTACAGCAATTTCTTCGAAATGGCGAAATTAACAAATCAAACTTCTGCAGCAGTGCACATGAAATCTATATTTGCACGACATGGCATTCCACCACGCCTGAGGAGCGATGGTGGACCTTGTTATTCGTCTGAAGACTTTTCTAAGTTCGCCAGGGAATATGGCTTTAAACATGATGTAACTTCGCCTAATTTCCCTTCCGCAAATGGACTAGCAGAAAAGACAGTTCAAATAATAAAGCAAATATTGGAGAAATGGGCAAGATCCATATTTAGCCTTCTTGAACTACCGAAATATACACCTGTTGGAAACGCAAAGGCCAGTCCGGCCCAACTATTATATGGACGACAATTAGCCTCGACGATTCCACGGAGTAAGAAAATGTTAGCGCCAAAAACACAGACGCCAGCCACTGTTCGAAAGGAAATTGGTGAGAAACAGCGCAGACAAACAGCATGGTTTAACAAAAATGCCAAACCTCTGACACAATTGAAATCAGGTCAACTGATCAAGTTTCGCAAAACATCAGACGCGACCTGGATTCCTGGGAATGTAGTCAAGTCAGCAGAGACACCACGGTCGTATTATGTGCAGACGCCACAGGGGGCAACCTATAGGCGAAACAGAAAACACATCATCGCACAATCAACTAGGCCACCAAACAGACGTAACAGTAACACAATGTCAGCTGAATTAGATAACGGAACCATGCCACCAATTACTGATGCCACATGCAAACATACAACCAGATGTGGGCGTACTGTGAAGACAACACATGACGACAAATTTATTTATTCAGTTAGGTCATAGAGTGGAATTTAAGATGGTAATCATTCGATTCCCACAGAGTAGAGCGCGTATTTTTGTAAAGTAGTTAGGATGTATTAACCTGTAAATTGAACAAGGCAACACTTCGATGTAACATGACCTTTCCATATATGTATCTTTCTTCTTTAACAAACTGCCTCTATCTCTTTCGTTAAAAGCGGGACATATCGGGACATCTCCAACTGTATAATACTGACACACTAACTACCATCGTATTTGCATGCTGCACTAACACGTGACTCCGCTTACCTAACTGGTATATAAACCAGTTCCCGCGTTCAGGGACATAAGTCAATAAACATTCGCACTATCAACATCTCGTTAAGTACTGTACCCAGAACACAACAATCATGTTAGTGGCAATCTCAGAAATGGTCCCTGTGTTGTATATTGGATGAGACAACTATGCGAAGCAATCACGATCACCCAAAAGCCTTTGTGTACCGACAACGGAAACCATCTGTTACTTAATATAAGAACCCAAGGCTGATATTGCTGAATTCTTTCTCAAACGATTCGCTGTGTTGCCCATTAAGCCCGAGTGGGATGGTCAATGTCTATACCGCTCTTCATCTGCCGAGACCAAGTCACAAAATTTGTTTGGCAATCGTGTCATTATTACTCAATGGTCGTCCCAAATGGCTGATCAAGGATAAATTCCTGATTATGAGGATATTGAATTGCATCATGATGAGAGAGGAAATCAGTTACTTGTCAATTATGTTTATTGGACTCATATAGCTAACTATTAAACTGAGAATTGAATGCTAATTTCACTCAAAAATAGATGCTCGGTGTTAAAATATATAACATACTATATATAAAATTTATCTGTATACCAATATGTAGGTATATGTCGACCATGCTAGGTGGTATGAAAGTCAATCAAGAATCAAGGACATTAATGTTAGCGAATCGTGAGCAAGTGTATCATTACAGCCCTTAGTGATTTTACTGACTGACCATTGGAAGGTTTTTCGCAAAGGCTAACGCCAAAGATGGCACTCTATCCATCAATGACTATGACCTCTCTGGAGCCGGATGGTAAGAGGCAACAACTTATAAAACAAGGAGCTGGATTCCGGAAAATCCAATATTGGCAATTCCACAAATATTTTTAATTGATAATTCTTTTTCTTTAACTCTTTCGCTGCCACCCGCCACGACAGACGTACCCCCCCCCCCCCAGTGCCACGCATCCTGTACATATATCCATGTATTTCAGGTATATACGGGTAATACATTATATCTCAAGCAGTTTCTAATATAATTAGTTGAAACTTCACATGTATATAGACATAGGTATACCCTGTCGAATGCCGCCGTGGACACGCCCACCAAGGTCACGTGACATTGGCGGCCATCTTGGATTAGTGGCTATTTGCCGGTATATGTACAGTTTGTGTGGGTATGAATGGGTGTGTTGTTTGTTTTCTAATTTTCAACCCAATTATACGATGTCCAACAGTAAGGTACACGGGAGTAACCTATATGAACCACTTTGGACATAAAATAGGTCACGTGACCTTGGCGTCCATCTTGGATTTATGCAAGTTGCCACCTATTTGTAGCAAAATGGCATACAATGCATGGCGCACTTTGTTGAGTTCGTGCTTTTGTTGCTTGAATATTCCCTGATAGGTACAATTCCAAATATAGATATATATATAACCATACCCATATGTATATATACCTGCAGGGGGACATATGACCCTGCTCCGCCCCTTATAAGTCACGTGATCTTGACGGCCATCTTGAATTTCAGGAAAATTGGGTTTTACGATGAGTTATGTGAATTATATGGGTCACGCGGGCGTATGCATGGTCAACTCACCAGCATAATTAATTTAGTTGCCTGTTATCACCACTGGAAAACGATACAATAGACAAGGGTTGTTCAAAACCAGTACAGGTGTATTATAAATAATAGGTATAAGTATCTTGTGTGCCACAGGCGCCCCTCGATCATTAGAGTATAGAGGTTAGTTACCCACCCACCTCCCCATCCCACCACCCATAGTATCTTATGCGGCGCAGGCGCCCCTATAGAGGCTACTGCCCACATAAATAATAGGTATAAGTATCTTATGCGCCGCAGGCGCCCCTCGATCATTAGAGTGTAGAGGTTAGTTACCCACCCACCACCCCATCCCACCACCCATAGTATCTTATGCGCCGCAGGCGCCCCTATAGAGGCTACTGCCCACATAAATAATAGGTATACGTATCTTATGCGCTGCAGGCGCCCCTCGATCATTAGAGTATAGAGGTTAGTTACCCACCCACCACCCATAGTATCTTATGCGCCGCAGCCCCTATAGAGGCTACTGCCCACATAAATAATAGGTATAAGTATCTTATGCGCCGCAGGCGCCCTCGATCATTAGAGTATAGAGGTAATAACAATAACTTCTTCAGTCCTGAGTCTTTTGCGAGCAGCCATTTTCGACTGATAACCACGTGCTAACAACAATGACGCAATATTCCGGCTCTGACTGTACTCCCATAACGTCAGAAATAGCATGACCTTGAGGACATTGTCGCTTTAAATTGTTCGCGCGCAACAGTACTACAGATAAATGCATTGTACACTGTCAAACATGCCGGAAAGAATAGAGTTATATCCCATACATTAGACTACATACCAAATTTGCTAAAATGCGCGATTGGCAGCGTCTTCGAAGTTCGCATTTATGCGCGTTTGGCAGCGAAAGAGTTAAACGGATGTTGAGGCTCGACAGTTGAGAAGCGCACAGCTGTCACTGGGCATGTCAACCTGCCAATGGTCGAAATATGTAGGCCCAGCTGTACATTTTACAGAGTTACAGCCCTTTGATTGTATTTTTTTGGTGTTAAGCACCCAGGAAAATTTGTCTGGGGTTTATTGAGGGCCCCTTCCCCCCCTTTTCGTACGCCGGATTCGACCCATTTTGGACCTGTACGCCGGATTCAAGACACAAATTAAGCTGGATTACGGATTCATGTATTTATATAAACGGATTCCATTTTGGGTGAAATATTGCGATTTGGTTCCTCATTTGGTCATAATAGATCATAATATCATGAATTTTATATGGGATCCAATCTGATGCACACTCTTATAGGACTTAGTCTGTATATATTCGTTTGTATACGGTGCTCTTTATCTTTCCGGTCATTATTTGCGGCAACATATCTCAAAAATTGCCCCGAAGACATAGCAAAACAATTTGGATGATGGACTGCCAATTATATTTCCGTGAAAATGCGCTGTGGGCATAAACTTAACCCACAATTCAAAAATATGTATGTTATATTGGGCTACCATCAACATATAAACAACGGTACCTCAGATGGCTAGTTAAAACAATATAACCTTGCCAGAATAGTGTGTGGATTTCAACCATGCTTTTTGTAAAACTGTTTACTCTCCGACACTTAGCTATATCACCAAACACATTAATTCAAATGGCGTTTGTTTGGCGGTTTACATGCAATGTGTTAAGCATGATTGTTAATATTATTATCTGGGACCCAAGCGGCCATATACACGCATGCAAATACATGGATGTGTATTGTTTGACTATACCAGTGGATATATACATATTATCGGGAGCTCCAACTCCCGTGCTACATGCATATATTTATATATCAAAATCAATATGTAATCATCGATTAATCCCCAATTTTCTAGTGGAGCGTGCGCATTATGTTATTGATCTGTCCGACCGTCTGTCCATCCATCACTCGGTATTGGTTTATGTGTGGTGGCTTAAGATACGTATCAACTTTCTAAACTTAATTTAGTATTTGGGTTTTCTAACATAGAGTGCAGGCCGAGACCACGTGTTCGGTGACCGCCGGCCAATTTCCGCTATAGAATAGGGTCCCCCTTTTTTGTTGGGATTTCCTTCCATGTGCGTCCCCATGTGAGGGCATTGGTAAGTCCAAACTGGTTTTACTGGGATTACTGATCCGGTGCAGGTTGGATTTGAGTTTGGAGTCCACCCGAGGGTTTTACATGTGTTATCACATCGGGGTATTAATTCTGGGTCAATATATCACGCCCATATAAAGAGCGTTTAATTTATTAGTTTTTACACGGGAATGTGATAAAGACCGGTTAATCCAAGGAAGTCTAGACGCATATTCTATACCTTTGTTACTCTTATCCTAACATTGTGTAAACTGTCGCAAGGTAGACTGCTCTGGTCCTCATTGGTGAAGTTTCCACTACCGGGGTTCAAGACGGGGGTGCCTTTATATGTGGGACCTGCTCATATATTATGGGTATCACAAAACTAATCTATAATATCATGTAAACTGGACATGAAATCGGTATTTGTTTTTAAACTGGATTCCGGATTCCAGGGTCAATTTGAAGCTGGATTCCAGATTCCAGCGTCATTTTAAAACTGGATTCCGGACTCAAGGGGGGAGGGGGAAGGGGCCCTCTTTATTTCGGATTTGAATTTTAAATTTTAAGCCCGAACTAAAACAAATATTAACCATTAAAGCGATTGCCTTTTGAGTTTATGATAATTCCTGTGAAGGATAAATTGTATGTAGTGCAGTTTGCTCCTGCACCAACTTAATGGAGGTTTAATTTGTGTTGTTGTTGTAAGGACATGGGGTTGTTGTTTGCGAGGAAGATATGTGACAATTTCCAGAAATCAACGGAAAACTTTGTGACTCTCTGATGAGAAACAAACCAACATGCTTTTAGCAAAAACATAATATAATAAAACTGCATTTTCTCTCACACGAAGTGTGTTATGTGCATAATATTGCATTCATACTATCATTATATTATACTATTAGTATATTCTTGAGGAAATTTCCATAATTTGGTAACTTTTATTTCTAAATAATACCCTACAACCAATGCCATCTGAGGCTTTAAGGTGTCGCAGGTAAAATATATGAATCGAGTTAATAAGATTGAACTCACTCTAAGAGTTTGTTGGCATCTTCTTGTGCATCATCTGCTGCTTTCCTGAGAACGACTCTTATCCTACTCCTCTGCTGTGTTACAAACACCTGACAAAGAGAAACAATTCCACATATGTTTAAGGGATTATTCTTGGTAGCATCATGCAGGGACTAGCCTAGAGGGTTTAAATTTGGAGAAGTCCCGTATTTAGGGAAAAGTGGATAGTTAACAGGGAGAAGAAGCAATGGCTGATGTTCACTTTACACCTCAACATCACATTTCTTTGATTTTAATACTAGTATATATCTCCCTGGGACAAAAATAGGGGGAAGGGGCACACTTTATCTCTCAAGGCATCCTCTTAGCTGTCCCTGTCATGTGCCTTGTACAGGCTCCTTTCACAAACGTACATGACACTTTCCAAGCCTTGGAATAATTTAGAATTTCTCAGATATTAAAATCCGTCATGAGATGTAGATCATGACATGCTCATTATAATTTCAGCCTGTCACTTCATACCGTTTGCCTCTCAAAAATATCAGTATAAATACCCAATGTGCTAGAAAGTGTCATCATTCTTCAAAGAAACTTAAAGACATATTATGTACTTGTTCAGGTTCGTGAAACTGATAAGTTAGTATTCAGGCGCTACGACAACTGGAGGAATGTAACATTCTACTAACTTCGCGGAAAATTTTAAGCAAGTCGACCGTACCACTCCATAGAAAACATCGTCAGAACTACGCTCAATTGTAAATATTTACTACTCGATTCGGGACGCATCTATCGGTGATAAACTAATGAAAACGATTTCGCCATCGTGAGTCACTACATTTAATTCATATATAAGAATGACGGTGTGTATTGTCAATTTGGATATACTATTTGTGAAAATAACTACTTTGAACAAGATTATTATCCATTTTTATTTGATCACATTCCCAGAGTGTTTCACATCACTTTAACTCTTTCATCCCTGAATATACAGATATAGATGTCCCAGAACCCTGGATTATCAGCTTGCCTAAGAAAAATTATGTGTCCCTGATATATTGCTGCAACACTACCTTTAGAGTGATGTTGGGTATGGCAAACTGAACGTTTTATGATCATTAACAGGTGACCTTCAATTTGTGTTATATACCAATTGGGGGCGTCACATCTAAATGATATATCAGGTGTGTGCAGGTGAGAACCGAGATGGGACATTGAATCCCAACATATGCTATAGGGGCATGTATCACCTGTATCTGGGATGTCAAATTCGCATATCAATGTTTTCCACAAATACATACATGTATGTGTCATTCTTTGCAAGTGTGGTGTATACACTTGGTTGTGATGCCACCGTGCATGGTTTCAAATGTTTTACCAATCGGTTCATTGAACATAATTGCATTATCAAAGGCACGAGCAGACCAGTACTAACTAGCTAGTATGACAGAAAGACACTATTTGACCGAAACAGACATATACTCCCACATCTAGCAATTTTATACCCAGGGATTTACTTGTCAGTATGCTGAGGAATTATGAGTAACATTCCAAATAAAACAACTGCCAATGTCCTGATTCGATTCCCAAAATGATTATGAATGTCGATTTCATGTTTATAATATGCACGTGCAGCTATTATTATTAAAGTCGCGCTGTAGTGCGGCACGGTGATTTCCGTAACATTGCGTCGAAAATAGGAGACATTGGACGGATACCACAAATAAAACATCGTTAGAAAGGTCAACATTATCTTCTTTATTTCATAAACATAATAATAATAATTGTATCGGTAAGTTTTTGTGATAAACAATAAACCAAATCTAAATGTGACTCAAAACACCATGCACACCTGTCGGTACAGTATTGCGTCATCGATTTTTAGGAAAATCCAAAATAGTAATCGTGACGTCATACAGCTGCTGTCTATATTTATAGGCCCGGAAAGTCTCTTAATCACGTACATGCTAGGTATTCATGCGCACCGATAAATTAGTATTGATGCCGAATATCACCCAAAGGATATACAAGTCGCTAACCAATAAAATCATTTGTATATCTCTGGAAATATTGTATTATTCCCGACAATTGCGCTCTGTCCGCTAAAGCGGACTGCCGGGATGAACGGAAATTATGTTGTACCCGCTTTAGCGGGCTGCCGGGTTGAAAGAGTTAACTCATCCTGTATATTACAAAAGTGGGTCATTAATGAATTCAATTGCCATAAGAATAATAGAGACTAACATTGTACATTCCTATTTTCATATGACTTCAGATCCAGTCAGGCTTCTCAAAGTACCGACGGTTCCAGACCTATCGGTACCGGGACGGTTCCGCGTGTGTTAACGCGGTACTGGTACCGGTTCCATGAAAGTCTCATGAAAATATTGTATGTGGCTACTTGGAATTATATGAGTTATATGTACAATGTACCAAGTTTATCTTACAGCTGGAAGCAGACAACAATGTGGATTTAGAAGAATTTAAATAATGAATTTCGGCAATTGATTGACCAATCATTTTTTTCATATAACAATAACACTTCAAAACAAGCATTTCAAGCAAAGACACATTTATAAAACACCCCATGCAAATAACAGTTAGCAATTTGTTGTTTGAACATGTCTTTGAACAATTAGTGTAAGATTCAATCTTACAAAGAAATATCGCTATAAACTGATGATTTTACTGATTGCTTTGTATTGGAGAGGTAAACTGTAAAGCCGATGAGTCGATGATACATGCGTACAATTAAGGTGACTGTAAAACATATTTTTATCGAATGGGCGTAGATGACGTACAAGTAGTTGCCATAAAGGTAATTGATTTTATATCCAAATTGGTAACAAGCAACGTCATTCCGATGTATGAATATGATATGTAACGAAGATTCAAGATTGTTGGAGGGTTGGGAAGGTGTTCTGCTTTGGTATTTTTACAAATGTTCCTTAGCGATCGAATATAACTAATGATGAACAGTTTATATTCACGAACACAGGTTCACTGACTATTAAAATTGTGACTGTGGAATCTGAATTAAATAAATAAAAGACAATACCTCGAGGACAAGTGCATGTCAGTTGCAGATTGGTCATTTGATGTCGTTGAACTTCGATTGAAGTATAGAAATATACATGGTATATCCCCATCAACACGGGGCCAATTGCATCGTGATTTGTTGCTCAGTCAACGATTGGTCATTTGTAATTGTCTTGTATGTTTCGGTCACAGTATATTTCTATACTTATAGCAGCCTTGCTAATTGATCACTTTGGGTTGAGGCTACCGTGGCACCCGATGATATACGCAGACGATGTGTGTAATTTAAATTATCCAACTTCGCGACAAACTAAGTACTCTTTGCGACTACCAATAGATAGTTTTGGGTCGTGGCAAGTTGCAAATTGGATTTGCTTCTATACGAATATTGTCACCATATATATACAAGCACCATTTATTTAACAATAACAACCTGTGGTTTAAATTTGGTTTTGTTAATGCTGCAAATAACATCTAAATCAAGATATCCATATAGACTACTAATTAGAGTACCACCTAGTAAATACTCAGTACGGTACCATGAAAATTGTCCAAGTACTGACAGTTCCGGTTCCGGTAATGGTACCGTTGAGAAGCTAGATTAATTTTAAGTATTTCCATAGATCAATATACAGTTGTTGCCTGCTGTCGAGGGTGACATTCCATTCTTGTGGGTGACAAATCTCATTATTATATGATCATTAATTTTCTCCCGCGAACCCTATAGTAATTGATTGGCGTGGCCGGGTTGATAAATCACGATATTAACCCGGCGTGGGGTTAATAACATGTTACGTCACGCGTAGGAGGTGTCTGTCCAATCACATTACGCCTGTGGCCTCGGTGAATATTAAATTCTTCGGGTTAATAAATCCTCATGTCAACCTCCAAACCATGCAACAAATGTATATTGTTACCCTCCTTCCTATTTTACATCTATCTGATTGCCCCATGTCCTGTCACGTGCCGGGCAACACATCACACTGTCGCCCGCCTGAGCCGGGAGACATTGTTTTTGTCGCCCGCCTGATGTTATATTGCAAGAATATATCCAAGCACACACACACTGCAGTACCTCAGCTATTTCACATCACTACGACGTACTAGTCATAAATCTTATATACCCACGGATTCGCAAAAAAACACCAGTTGTGGTGTTCGCTAATTTGCATATATTTAGTGAACACTAATATTCAAACTTTTAAGTTGATACTTTTATTGGACAAGCGTTATTATGTACTTTTTACATCGAAACAATTCGTTGATTCAATATATAATGTCGACATTATGGTACAAGATTGAACGAGTCGATCCCTTGAGGTTGGTTGGTTATACATGCGTGCTGGTGGACAACGTAATATATACGTTTGTATAATGTCTCCCGAGAAGAAGTGCAACAACCGTTTTGTTTATATCCGATTACTAAAGGCAAATTTCCTGTCATTCACATGCATGATGTTGCACTGAGTCATCACATGGCACGAGTACCTTCTCTCGCGACAATAGTGTCAGTAACTTCGTATCATCCTAAGAATATCTATTCATATAAGTTAGTCAAAACATTAGGATTTTGATAATCACAGTTTATTTATAATTTTGGTGGTTACATCATCAAAATCATTCCATGCAATGTAAAGCAATATTAAAGCAATATAACTATGTTCTTCTGTAATTTGGCATATTCATGGACAGCATGTCATCTTGTATGCGACATTGACATGCAATGTTAATTTCAAAGGCTAAATATTGGGAAGTTGTCAATTTCATAAATATGCATTCATATGTATCAATACTCCCAAGGACATTCCCACACAAAATGATTCTATGTTGCAATAATATAGCAACGGTATAAGGGTTAATCGTACAGTGGAATTCTTGCATATTATGTTGTACACCAGCAATAATTTATATCCAACCTACCTTAAGCCATCGAATCGTTCAATATCCCATCATGATTTCGACAAGAATATATTGAATTACCCAGAAAATAGTATAGAATAACACTTTCCTGATAAAAGTATCAATTTAAAAGTTTGAATATTAGTGTTAACTAAATATATGCAAATTAGCCAACAGCACAACTTGTGCTTTTTGCGAACCCGTTGGGTATGTAAGATTAATGGGTATGGTACATATGTGAACTAGCTGAGTTACCAGAAAATAGTATAGAATAACACTTTCCCAATAAAAGTATCAACTTAAAAGTTTGAATGTTAGTGTTTAACTAAATATATGCAAATTAGCCAACAACACAACTTGTGCTTTTTGCGAACCCGTTGGGTGTGTAAGATTAATGGATTTGGTACATATGTGAACTAGCCGAGTTACTGCACTGTGTGTGTTTGTTTGGAGATATTCTTGAATAAAACATCAGGCGGGCAACAAAAACAATGTCACCCAGCTCAGCAGGCGACAGTGTGATTTGATGCCTGGCACGTGACACGCAGGACTTGGGCCTATCGGAAGGAGGTTTGAGGGACGAGGATAACAATGGTTGTGTTTGGCATTTCTGTGATTGGTCATACTATAAAGTTAGGATTATTCATATTCAAATTGTTGGTAGGTGTCAACATGTCAATGACCATGACAAGCCAGTTATAATGACGTGACACCAATTGTGGAAATATGCCCAAAACTGGGATCCAACAGTAGTTAAGATAAAGGACAAAATTATAAATATGTTTGAGGTAAATTTCTCCTATAGTTAGTTTTTACAATGAACCTTGATGTTTTGAAAATCGGACAATACCTTAGGACTTGTGTTTTGCTAAAGCAAGGGAAAATCCTACCTTTCCATCAATATACCATTATTAAAATATGTGAAGTGGGAAAATACAACAGAAAATGATAAATTAGTCACATGACCTGGAGACTCACCCTGACAGTTACATTGTTGGATAGTGAACTGTCATAATAGTCTTCAGCTTTGACCACAACAAGGAAATACCCATTAGTGAACGGTCTGTAAGATTTGAATCCAGTTGTTATAATTCCTTTGTCTGGGTTGATAAGGAAAGCACCTGGTACCGGGATGAATTCTTTTTCTGTTGGGTCAAAAAACCTTATTGAGGATAGAAGATATCTGACTCTGTTATATGGTGGTTCATCAGGATCAACAGCCACTATCTGTGTGATGAAATCATCGTCGGGGAACTCAAAGATAACTGAAAATAAAAATCTAAATTGTTATACTCTGGGGGCCAAATAAACATGCGGTGTGGAATGAGAGAACAGGGTGGGTAATTCTTCTGAAGCCAATAAGAGTAAGGTTTGGAGTCACAGTACAGGGTGGCAACTTCCAACATGGAAGCAAATCTATTATATATATTTCTCCAATTCAGTAATACAAATGCTCCACCAAGTGTATGACCTCAACTAGAGAAAGAAAATATCCTGTGTAAACCACACTGTCAGGTTGAATGAAACAACAAAAGAAAGTTAAAGCTCAAATGAAAATGTCCTCCCTGTTCATACCGAATGGTATCAACAATATGATAATACCACCATAGTTGCTGTGGCTGGGTTTGCCAAGGTGAAAATGAAAGCTATAAATGTATTGGGATCAGACTCAGAAGGTCATAGGCAGGGGCGCCGGAAGAGGGGGGGGGCAGAGGGCGCAGCTGACCCCCCTGCCCTTGACCAAGGGGGGGCGAGCGGGGGCAACTTGCCCTTTTTCTGGAGACAGAAAATGCTTTTTGTGTGTTTAATCTCGTGTTTTTATAGCAAAATGTGACTTGTTTGGTCCAAATACCACCAATTTCACAAGGAATATTAATTTTTTGTCAATTTTATCACAAAACGGCCATAAAAAACGACAAATACCAATAAAATAGGGATTTTTGCCACAATGAATTTATGGTTATTTTCCCGAGTTTGCGGAAAAGTGCCCTTTTTGTAGGCTCTGCCCCCCCTGCCCTTGGGTGCTTCCGGCGCCCCTGGTCATAGGAATTACCAAAACGGACATGCAGTAACATGTCTTTGCCTAACTTGGGTGATGGCTCCAGCAATTCTGATAGCCCTATTTACATATTACATCTGGTACAATGAGCATGATGATCCATGCAACACTCATTTTTGTCAAATTCAATATTTTCTATGTATGGCCAATGACCCATAGTGTTAGTGATACTGTTATGACATAAAGTGACCATCCTGCAACCAAATCTGGATAGACACTCTTAAATACAGTCACAGGTAGATGCAACTTGTTTCTATAGTCCTCTGGGTACAAATCTCTGAGGAAGAAAAGACTTACCTTTAAGCAATTTCGAATCATCTTGACGTGTGACTAATGAAGGTGCATTGTCATTTCTATCCATAACTTGTATGGTCAGGTAGAAGATCTGGTCTGTCTCAAATGCTTCCTGACCTTTTCCCCGGTTTACTGGCATATATGCAACTATACACAATTTGTGTTGCACATGTACTTCTCTGTCAAGTAAACTCTCTGTGTAGATTTTCCCAGTTTCATCGTTAAGCTCAAAATAGTCATCATGTACCTGTGGGCCTGAAAGCAAGAGGAAGTATGGAATTTGTTAACAGATTAAGATGGAAAATATTCGAGATTTGATTCAATGTCACCAAAATAATTCGGTGTTGTCAAAATCAATGCCACATTGTGGCACAGGGTGATGTAGATCATGCCATGAATCTCTACTCTGGCTAACGTCCGTAGAGATCATATTCCACCAGTACAAAACCTGGGAACTTTTTGAAGTTTTGACAGGGAATCTTATAAAATCAAAAAAACAACGCGGGGAATGTATTTCTTTGTTAATACCTGTTGCTTTAATAATAATGTAATCATCAGTACACGAAGGTCCCATCTCGAGATTGCATCATTAAGGGAGCTTGTCCAATTAGATCGGAATTTCCGCCAGAGATCGGAGTTTCCGATGGATATTTCCGATCTCCTATACCGATGGCAATCGGAGTTTTTGTATCGGTATAAAACTCCGATTCTGTCGGAGATTTTTCGCGGTGTCATCGGTAAAATTCTCAGACGTAATTGGAGTTTATATCGGAGTTTCCGTTCTTCAAGTGCGGTATGTTTTGGGAAAACTCCGATTCCGTGAATTTTCGTGGGAGTTTTTAATAGATCGTCGTTTCTGTTCTTCGTGTATATAGTTTTCCAGACATAACAGAGAAAGACATGTAACATGTTACGTCCATTCTCAATGACTCGGCCAATTCCTCTTTGCTGAGGAAATAATCTACCCATAAATAGAAACCATATTCATGCAATGCTGCAATATACGGCCCTGGTAATAAGTGGCGCAAAGCACAATCATCCACAAATCCCTTAATTGTAATACACTGGGTTTACGGTATTCTCAGAATCCGACGACGTTGCACATATAGCAAGTGCATGCTTCGTGAGATATTCAGAGCTGTGTCGCCTTTTAGGCTACTGTAAACCCTTTGATTTGTGTCCACATCAAAACGTTGGTTTGAAATAGAATAAAAAATTGAAAATGTAAGCCTGGAGGGGTCAGGTTACTACTACATTTTCAGATCTTTGCAACTTTGGACCAAGCACCATCAACAATATAGACATTTCGTGCCCGCAAATAAACAGACAGGAGAGATGCAAACACAATGGCCGACGACATCTAGATAGCAATTTGCATTCACTAAGCAGTTATATCAACTTTGAGACGAAAATCATTCATTAAAATGTACATTTACTTCCATGAACTAGAAATTTAGACAGTTGTTGTCTTTGTTCACCGAAAAGTTGAAAACGTAGTAACGTGACCAACAGGCTATTAAACTTGCGTTGTTTCGGTAATGGCAACTATTGAAATGTTGAACCAATTAAGTCAAGGAACTCTCTTATAGTTGAACCAATTAAATCGAGGAACTCTCTTATAACAAGCCAGCCCAACTGTAGTCGCTACAGCTAACCAAACAGAAGCATTCCAATTTACATGCGTTCAAAATTACTGGGTTTACGGCAGTCGTCAGACTGTGAGAGCGCACGCAAGTGATGTCATGAATTGCACAATTCTGTGACTTGATACATTGTCTATGGGGATATTGCTGGTTAACCATAGTTCTGCTATGAATCTTCTGGATATGTGTGTATTGTTTGTGGAAGATAAATTAAATAAAAGGTCGGCCGACCACAGTGTCCACCGACAACGTGGTAAGTCGATGCCGCTTTGTTAAAGAAATTAAAAAAAATGTTGAAATGTTCTAAGTCGAAAGGGTTAATAATTCCGTAAAAAAAATATAAAATTCCGTCATCTAGATACATGTTGCACATCTCCAATCTGTGGGTAACAATACTCTGAAGTTTCAACTGTAGGAGGAGTTGATTACACCATGAAGGTACCCTCATACAGAAAATTATAAAAATAAAAATTTCAAAGTCGAAAGGCCCATAACTCTGGGAAAAATCATTGGATCAAACTCAAATTCGAACTTGACCTGTATTTTGATATGAACGACCCACAAAAAAAAGAATCTTCCCATGCATGTATTGTCATTGATGGTCAGGCCCTTGATGTGGTCATAGGTAAACCAGAAAAGGTAAATACATTTGGAGATTTGGCCGATGTATTCTCAGTGAGCGTGTTGAAGAAGGGCGAAGGCTATGTCAGGATTGATGTAGTGTTCGACAGATACTCAGATAAATCTATAAAGACTGCCAACAGATCGAGAAGAAGTCGCAATGTACATTGATCCGAAGGACAATAACAAATCGTGATGTTCCCATCCCACAAAATCGGAAAAGTTTCATTTTGTTGTCTGACAACAAGTGCGATTTGAATGGTTTCTTGTCTCGAGAACTTGTTACCAAAGCGAAAACAGAAGGTGTTACTGTTGTTGTTGCAGGGGGGTTACCAGAAGATTGCAGAGTAGATTGTTCAGTAGATGGAACAGACTTGAAAGGGTTCGAGTCTAATCACGAAGAGGCTTACACTAGACTTATCCTTCATTCATTTGATGCCAGCATGGGGTGCAATCTTAAACAAGTTATTGTGGTAAGTAGGGATGTCGATGTTCTAGTGTTACTGCTTGGTTGCCTAGACAAATTACCTGCAGATTGTGATGTGTTCATGATGGCTGGAACTTCCAAAAGCCCTAAAATTATACCCATCAGGGATGTTGCCACCCAAATATCGACCGATGCTCTGAACTATATTCTAGCGTTCATGCTTTAACGGAGTGTGATTCAACTTTGTTCATATATGGGGTGTCTAAACGATCCGCATGGAAGATTTACCTGGAATGTTGTGAACTCTTAAATGGTATATGTAATATTGCAATATCCACTGAAACAATTGAAAGTGCTGAACATTTTGTATGCAAGTTGTATGGAGTTTCCGATGCAAAACTCAACAATGCAAGATTCAGGATGTTCACTCGGACTGAATCTCCTGAAAAGCTTCCACCAACCAGTGACTCATTTCATTACCACCTTTTGAGAACAATCTACCAGGTTTTAGTTTGGAAACAAGTAACCATTCCTGTGCAAACATTGATCCTTCGACAATGGGATGGAAAGAAGAAAATGGTCGATAGATCCAACCATGATGTCACTAGAACCCATTCCAAAATCATGTCTCGAAATAATCAAATGTGGGTGCAAGAAGGGGTGTGTAACAGCAAGGTGTACATGCAGAAAATCAGAGTTACCCTGCACACCACTCTGCAATTGTGGAACTGACTACAATAATAAATAAGGCTTTTTTGTGACCATTTTTGGCTATATGATGGCAAATTGTGTCGCATTGGCCATTTTGAATTGTCATTTTAGGTCAGAAATAATTATTTGTCGAGTTGCCAACATTGTTTTTTGGAATCAGAATACAAATTACATTTAGACACAACTGTCTTAACCATTTGAAGGATATATTTCCGGCATACTTCACTTTCTGCCTTTTAAGACTGCAATAATTTATAAAATTAACGTTTTTTTTTACATTTTTGGGCATAAATTGGGTTAAATGTCAAACATGTTCACTTTAAATTACCACATATGTTCTGTATATTGTGTCTCTTGTCACAATTCGTTCGAAAGTATGGAAATGCATAATATTCAAACGTCTTAGAACAACATATAACAGTAAACGAAAATCCAGACTTTGTTCTGATGGCGGCCATTTTGAATTGTCATTTTAGGTCAGAAATCATTATTTGTCGAGTTGCCAACATCGTTTTTTGGAATCAGAATACAAATTTCATTTAGACATAACTGTCTAAACTATTTGAAGGATATATTTCAGGCATACTTCACTTTCTGCCTTTTATTTTAAAGGGGTACTGTACGCCATTTTCATTAAATTTCCGGTGACAACAACGATCTAATATCGATAATATATAGAAACGTAAGTAATTTGAGTCGAAGATGTATTCTGTAAACACTCAGGTTAATAGGCTATCTTAAAATTTAATAATTTAAAAGTTAATAATTTGATATAAATTGAATTTATGACTGGAGCCATAAAATGGCGTCAATTAAATTACGAATTACCGTAATCAAAAACAGTAATTGAGGGATACTGGATTGTTAAACCGATCGCACACACCATCGCTTAAAATATTATGATGATACGGGGAGAACACTCAAGCCACTCACTGACTAGCGACGATACAATAACTTAAATGATTATATGGGACTAGTATGCATATAATATAACTTTTATTTGATTCATTTGGTTGAAAACTTTACAAAAATTACTCGACAACGACAATTTGTATTTTTGCATTCCGGAAAATTTGTCATCCGTAACATGACTTCGTACTCAACAGACTTTCAAATAATGGAAAAAAATTGTTACCTTATTCTCCGACTCGGAGACTATAGAAACCAACAACAACATTTGGCGTACAGTACCCCTTTAAGACTGCAATAATTTATAAAATTCACGTTTTTTGTCATTTTTGGGCATAAATTGGGTTAAATGTCAAACATGTTCACTTTAAATTACCACATATGTTCTGTGTATAGTGTCTCTTGTCACAATTCATTCGAAAGTATGAAAATGCATAATATTCAAATGTCTTAGAACAACATATAACAGTAAACGAAAATCTAGACTTTGTTCTGATAGTGGCCATTTTGAATTGTCATTTTGGGTCAGAAATAATAATTTGTCGACTTGCCAACATTGCTTTTTGAAATCAGCATAAAAAATACCATTAGAAGCAATTCTCAAAAGCTTTTGAAAGAAAAATGCCCGCACCTTTCACTTTTATTCCATTTCGAACCTGACTACTATTAGACAACAGGTATTAACAAAGACTTAAATGAGAGGGCGATCACGATCGGCAGATGTTTAACCCATACCTTGGCGATAGCGACTAGCCATAACTGATAATTTGTCAAAGATATGATCACAGGAATTAATCCATATATCAGTACCCAACTTGAAATCAAAAGCTCAAATAATTTGTCTTAAGAAAGGGTTGAAGTATTTGGGGTGGGGAGGAGTAGTTTTAATTATCATAACTCTGTCCCCATTCACCCAAGGACCTCTCACTGTGAGATCCAATGGTTTAGTGATTTCGGAGGACATGTTTAGGAGTTTAAGTTAACTCATTGGAATCAAAAGTGATAAATCCCTATCTTTGCCACTTTTGACATGCCAGATATTCAAAATTTATTCACTTCTAAAGAGAAATTATAATTTGTTGACAAGCAAGACTGCTTAATAGAACGACATACATGTAGGGGATTCCATCTCATATTTAAATGGTACTTTAATTACCCCCCCCCCCCCATTCTCCCCAGTTATTTGTTTATCAAACATGGACAGATATAAGATCAGATCTGACCTGTGTATTAAATAAGATTAAGTGTTTCATAACAGGGGTGTATGTTTTCAAAAATATATGTAGTTTATACAATTCAAAAGTATTATCTATATAATGTTATACAGACATAATATGATGAGGATGCTGGCCTCTATGACCACTAAATCGTTCATATAAAAGAAAGTAAGTTAGCCCTCAATTAAATGGTTTCACACATTACAATGTTTTACAAGTAGCTTGGACACTAAAAGCCACAACCTTCAATGTTAATCTTCTATTAAAGTGCTCTGTGGCCCCTAAAATTCAATCAACCATGAAAATATGAACAAATGGGAAAATAAGGTTCCTGGAAATACTAACATCTACCATATTGATTTTCAAAACAAGTCATCACTTACAATAGTCATGTATATTTATCTGCCTGTTTCCCATTGCATAGATAAATCATATTGGCTATCAGCTGTTCTTCTAATTTCAAATTGAAAGCACGTGTCTGAAGGGTTAATATATTTTTCAAAACTCAATTAATCAGTCAATACCAAAATTGATAGAACTGAATAGTGTGCAAATTTACCCAATAGATATTAAGAGATATGAGGAAGAGTCCATCTACATTATAGCATGTGTCTATGGAAACCTTGGAAAGGGTTAATTATATTTTATTTGAAGCAAATTAATGGAATTTAGAAGACACTTATATAGGTGAGGGATGGGCCTTATCTCACCCTGTAATGAAATTTCAAGAATAGGAGAAACACCAGTCTTATGCTGCCATTAATCAATTTGACAGTTAGAATAAACAAACAGCCAGCCACCAGTGTTGTTTATCTTGACCCACCAGAGCTCTGTATCATATGTCATCACTCATTTCATAACAGTAGTGTTCAAACGACTCTGGGATTCTGGAGTCGACTAGTCGAACCCCAAAAGTCGAGTCGACGTCGACTAGTCGGCCAAATACATCACCAACCTTATACTAATGAAACACATGTGAAAGAAAATTACAAATTCCGTGCCATCATCACAATATTTACACTCTACTGTGATCGGAGAATTGAATCACGTGACACGTCACGTGGTTTTGTTGCAAATGAACCGGTGCTCTAGAAACCCACCGATCGCAAATAAGTTCCCTACGAATCTACGATGATAATGAGAATAAATAATTGAGGAAATAATTACGTGGCATTAACCTGGAACATGCGTGAGACGTCGGTCAAGTACTTACTGTTTATGGCCGGACCACGTGCTTTTTAGAAGTCAAATACATGAATAGAGTTACTGCTCTTGTATTGAAAATGAGTAGTGGTTAACTTGAATTATCGCATTGGCGAATTTCAGGGTAGTTCTATGTCAAGCTCGACATTATTACATATGTTCGGACTTTGGAAAGCTTCTTGAACATAGACTAGCTATCTTTGCTGCTTTTCTGACCCACATTTAGTGAAACCATGCATTGTCAAGGCCAGCTGATGAGATTATATACTGTATTCCGACTAGTCGACTGTGGAAGTTAGAGTTGATTTTCCGACAAACCAACGTCGACGATTATTTGTCGACTAATCGTTTGAACACTACATAACAGATTTCACTTGGAATGACATCTATAAAATGTCCTCTCATATACTCTGGATGTTGGATGATCACATGGTAATTTATTGATATCATTATATTACATGAAACTATTGCAATAAAATCTTCATATTTTCAAAACAGGATATCACACCTAATTAATCGTATAAACTAAAATAAATGAAAGTGTCAATTTTTTTTTTATTATTTAAATTTTTTTTATTATTGTTATTAAAGTTCAAACAAAATTTAATATTTGTATATGCTAAATTTAGCAAGGAGCTAAATCTAAAAAAAATCGAATTTTTTTTATATTGTTTTTTCTCGAAAAAGGGTCATAACTCCTTTAAAATTAATCCAATCAAACCCATATTCGAACAAATATTTGAGTTATGGCAGAATGCGTAAATTCTAAGTTCTGTAACAAAAACTCGGATCAAACCCAAATTCGAACTCGATCTGTATTTTGGGCTGAGAAACCCATATACAAAATTTGGTTCCGATCGGATAGAAAATGTTTGAGTTATCGCATTACTAATAAAGTGTCTATGGACAGACAGACGTACGAACGACGAGTGGTCAATCTGGACAACGACACTATGTTTACCATACTATGGTATGGGTAAACATAAAAAGTTCCCAGGTTTTGTACTGGTGGAATATGATCTCTGCAGGCATTAGCCAGAGTAGAGATTCATGGCATGATCTACAGTGAAACCTGTTATGAACGACCACCCATTTTGCCAGGGAAAAACAGTCGCTAATGACATGTGGTCGCTCACAAGAGGTTTCTACCAGAAGTACTAAATTCACATAGCCAGATAGTAAAGCCAAGTCGTCACTCGAAATTTATCCAGTGTGAAATTTTAGTGGATAATAGGGCAAATATTTCAGTTTATCTTTGTTTATTGAATTAACTAAATTTAACAATAATTTAATTTCAACATAATGATATGGTAAATGAAATATAACAGGTAAATGTATATACACGATATAGTGTTTTGTTGACAAGACAAAGAGTTCCAGACTTATGCAAACAACATTCTTATTTGTTTCAACTTTCGCTTAACTTTTGTCATGTTGACTCTTCATTCAGTCCTGATAGTATACTATAAAATGAACTAATTAATGAAATTAATGGCCAGTTATCTTAAAACCATTCTTCACAAACGAGACATCTCAAATAAATTGAAAAGAAACACCAATGAATTGACATGGTTGTTGACATTCCATGACCTAATTTAGATTCCAAGAAAAACCACAGCACGTGTTTGAGGCTCTCAATGGGTTTATTTAAAATAAAAGAAATTTAGAGTTGTCCATCTTTAGCTGTTAGAATCAGTACGATCCACCACATACTTAGGCTACACGAGAGTCAAAAGAATGGCTAAGCTGATGGCAGACAAGTTAATACAAATTGATTAATCCATTACATTTTAGAATGTTTACATTAATATCCCAGCCACATTATCTTTGTAAAATTGTCCCAAAGGTATCTATTCATGCAGTTGTAATTAATACATCAATCGGTCATGATTGTTCACGCCTCGCTAATTCACTGTGGCACAGTTATGAGACAAAGTATCTGCTGAAGCAAGCGGGGCTCACAATAAGTGTTTTATGTTTACTGATATGGCAAGCATAAATATATCGGAAAAGCACTGGTTAAAAACTTATATTTCATGTCTGGTGGTTGTTCATAACAGGTAAATTTGGTCATTCTTGCCACAAAACACCGACCGCTGGTCATGCTTGATAGGTGGTCGCTCAAAGCAGGTCATTTATATAGTAAAACCAGTCCATACAAATCCAATGCAGTCATCACAACGAGGTGGTCACTGACGACAGGTCGCTCAAAGCAGGTTTCACTGTATGACTGATGTTACAACACACATATTGTGTTCAATCAAATAAGTGGGTCCACAAACTTCACTTATGTATCATCAATAACCAAAATGTGCATGAGACGAACTATCCAAATCACCTGGCATTATATGGTCAATTCAGTAACTGGTTAGTTCCATTGTATGGATGGTATAGGCCTGTATGTGACTTATTTTAGCAAAGTGCACGATTCTGGGTGTGGATGTAAAGAGATCGCTAGTTAGTGTCATATGATCATGGAACAAACATGCCTGTATATTGTACTGTAATTAATATTGACTGGTATTGAGATTGCAAACTTCATAGTTATTTTAACTGGTTAATTGCACGTGCAATGTTATTTTCTTTCAAAAATACTTTATACACTGAAATGCCATATATGGCCATATGGGAACAAATTTGCAACCCACTTTGAGCTGCTAGCTGATTTGATTTGATAATGGCCTCTCGATTTGATACTGGATATCAAATCTGGAAAAGTGACGATTCACATGGTCCTAGATGGCACACGCATTATAATTTTTGTTTTAAAGCTTAAAACCTTTAGATGAATCGATGCTCATTGATTAGATGAATCCATGCTCATTGATTACCATTTTAATTCCATAGAGTACAATCCTGAAATTTTCCCATGTAAGGTTCTATGGTAAAATCTATCCTCCAACAAATTTTAGCCATTACATTTTTAATCAGGACCTGTCTTGGCTGTCCAAATTTTTAAATGTGGACAAATTAGAGATTGAGTTTTGAACATGTTAAAAATTCTGGACAAATTTGCAAATACAATATAGATCTATATCAATATTTGCGAATGTCTGTCTGTCTTGTGTTTTATAGAAATTCACAGGGGACCATCTAGATGGCACCAAAGGGGTCTAGGGTCTACTAGGGGTAACTTTTTACGAGAAAGATAATGGTGTGGGTTAGAATGTTCTAAAGTGACGCCGTTGTTGTCAGGGGCAGAAAAGGAGGAGGGGCAGAAATATTTTTTGTTGCCGATTGCCACGAAACTTATATATAATCATCCCAATGATATAAGCATTCTAATATTGTGGTTTAAATATGTCAAAAGTGGCGCCGTTCGAGTCAGGGATGCATGGAATGGGAGAGGGGCACCAAAATTGATAAAACTAATTTTAGCGCCGACAGGCCATTTAGATGGCACCAAAGGGTCTACTAGGGGTAACATTTTATGAGAAAGATAATGGTGTGGGTTAGAATGTTCTAACGTGACGCCGTTGTTGTCAGGGGCAGAAAAGGGGGAGGGGCAGAACAAATTTTTGTTGCCGATTGCCAAGAAACTTATATAATCATCCCCATGATATAAGAAATCTAATGGTGTGGTTTACATATGTCAAAGTGGCGCCGTTCAAGTCAGGGATGCACGGAAGGGGAGAGGGGTACCAAAATTGATAAAACTAATTTTAGCATTGAGGGGCCATCTAGATGGCACCAAAGGGCTCTACTTGGGGTAACTTTTAAAGAGAAAGATAATGGTGTGAGTTAGAATTTTCTAAAGTGACGCGTTGTTGTCAGGGAACAAAAAAATGTTTGTCTCCAATTGCCACAAAACTTATATATAATCATTCCTATGATATGATGCATCTAATGGTGTGGTTTAAATATGTCAAAAGTGGCGCTGTTCGCGTCAGGGATGCACGGAAGGGGAGAGGGGGGACCAAAATTGACAAAACTAATTTTAGCACCGATTTCTACCAAATTGATATATATTCTTCTCCATGATACAAGGGATCTAATTATGTGATTTAAAGATGCCAAATTGCTGTCATTTGGATGAAATATTGTGGGGGGGGGGGGCAAAAGTTTGATAAGAATGGGTTCAGTCGCCGATTGCCACCACACCTATATAATATCACAGGCTTTCCGCTAGGCTTTGGGGAACGGGTCCTGTATCTGCCGAGGGGAAAATGCAGTCAATGTTTTCAATGTCGTGGAAACACTAGTGGACCTACTTTTGTTGTATCGGCCAATAGAAGAAACAGAGAGTAGATTTGCTGATTGTTTTGCATCCATTTTCTACCTAAGTTACTATGCTATCAACCGCAATAACTTTAAAACATAGAAAATTTATTAGATCAAAATTAATTGCTGTATACGGAAACACGCCCGTTGAAGTTAAACGACCACTATTCAAGACTCGGCAGAAAGTTCGGATGCATAACGTACCGGAATATAACATGATTAAATTATCGGCGGTCATTTTTCGTAACCTAACCGCAGCAACGTAACCAGCGGACTCCAAAGCATGTGTTCTAGCGATGTCGGGTTTGATAACTTCCTCAGTTTTTAGATTGGTCCGAGTGTGTATTCTCGCTAGAAATCAAATAAAGTTGTCAACTATTTAAATTTCTTAGTACTGTCCCAACAAAATTGAGAAGTAAACATTCTTTATACCTGTATACATATGGAATATGTCCTGTGGTATGACAGAAGGAGAAAAATTGACTGGGGGAATGGGGCCCAAAAAGGGATCCCCTGCCGCTATAGCAGAAACCCTGAATATCATCCCCGTGATGGTGTGTTTTAAATCTGTCGAAAGTGGCGTCATTCGAGTCAGGGGTGTACTGAAAGGCAGAGGGGCACCAAAATTTATACGCAATATTTTTAGCGCCAATTTCCACCAAAGTGATACACATTCTTATCCATGATTCGAGGAGTCTAATCATGTGATTTACAGATGCCATATTGGTGCTATTTGGGTGAGAGATGGAGGTGGGCACTAAAAATTGATCAAAATTTATTTAGTCGTCAATTAGCACCAAACTTATAAATAATCATCTCCATGATGTCAGGAGTCTAATTGTGTGGTTTAAGGATGTCACAAGTGGGGCCATTCGAGTCAGGGTGAGAGGGACACAAAAAAGATAAACAGTATCTTTAGCGCCGATTTCCACCAGATTGATACATATTCTTCTCCCTGATATGAGGAATCTAATAGTGTGGTTTAGATATGCCAAATTGGTGCCGTTTGGTCGAGAGATATGGGGGCCCTAAACTTTATGCAAATTTGTATACTCGCCAATTTTCACCAATTGTATATATATATGTGCATTTCCATAATGAGTCTAAGTGTGTGATTTAATGATGACAAAAGTGGCGCCGCTTCAGTCTTAAATAGGGACTGGTCACCAAAACTGAAAAAAAAAATATGTTTAGTGCCAATTACCATCAAATTCATACACGTCCTTCTCAAATGATATGATGAATCAAATCATGCAAGTTAAAAACATATAATGAGCTAGCAAAACTGATACATAGAAGAAAGCATTTATAAACGTATATTTAACATTTTATTTAAAATATACACATATTCTTGGAAACTGGGAGACTTCGAACCTTCATAGGATTGCATATTAGAATGGATCATGTATATACTATAACCCAATTGAGTCTGTTCCATTCAATATAGTGTCCACAAAAAAATTACAATAAACCACTCAAAATCTCGCTCTGTGTCGGGCACATGTAGCTGATATACATGCACAACATTTCTTTTAAACTGAGAATATTTTGTCAATATATAGCGCCATGCACAGAGGAGCACCTGGACATTTCTTTAAAACATCTGTATCTTCATGGAGATATGATAGCCAGGTGTACTCAAAATCTTAGTCACACCCACTAGATTGATTGATACATCTCTACATATGTAAAACCTAATTGTCGTCTTTTATTTTTGCGAACTAATGTGTTTATGATGTTCATGTTTCAAGTCATAACATCTGACGTATACGCCACTACTTATATTCCATGTTCATCACTTTAACCTGGGCAGTGCCGGGTAACCCTGCTAGTTTTTCATAAGAACCTCTTGGATAATCAAGGAGGTGCCTGAGAATATTCTGGATAAATTTGCAAATACATTTGTTACGAAACCCTTTTGTGGTTGGTGAGTGAGGTGTATGTGTTAGCAAATAAGTAATGGAATGATACATTGCACTTTATCTCGCACATTTTTTTTATATTTTAGCCAATCATGTTTCTTTAGCTTGGGTGGTTATTTCATGATTGCACTATCTCTGAGAGTACCATTCAATGTAAATGACTTCATACATGACAGTCCTACCAGTACTACAACATCAATTCAACCTATTATCACGTTGAGTAGATGACTGATTAGCATGTGAACCAAGCAAAACAATTATCTGATGCGAAAGTAGATTGAATTTTGGTGTGTAATAACTACATAACAGCGAAGGTATATGAATGAGGTGAACTTTATCACACAGGTTTGTTGTGGCATAATGTTACAATGAGAACGTTCAACGACAATTGAACAACCATAGGTAATCTGATAACAGATTACACTGTGGTTAGTACTATGACATGAATTGGTTATATATATTAGAAGGTCAGTGACTACAGATGTAATTCATTGTTTAGTGAACCATACATGTATGGAGGTTATTAATTATAACTTTGGAAAGTATTGTCTGATTTGAAAAATGTTGCATATTGATGAAATATATAAATTGTGGAGTATGCTACTACACTTACATTTATCGTCAGTAGTTGAGAAGTGGAACCTGTATTTGATGGCATTATTTGGAGGTAGATCTCCATCGCATGCAGATACTTCATAAACTGAGTGACCAATTGGAACATCTTCTGTAACCTGTACTGTGGCATATGACTGTAGAAGGATTGAGACTATTGTAAGGAAGGAATCTAGAACAGTGATGGAGACATGGAGAAAAGTGTAAAATATATGTGTAGTTTGTAAGTGGGTATATCCAGGATCAGTATGTATAAACATACACTCAGAGTCATACTGACATAAACAGAGTCTATCGTAATCTCGTTGACATGTCATTTTCAGAAACATGCAGGTTTCCCCAAAGTTATGTCACCCATTGTTACATTAATCATTTCCATTGGATGCTTTCATTGAGTTACTAAAAGTGAGCTCTCATTGGCTCTAATGACTCGGAATCCTGCAGTTCGGGAAATAGAAAATCCACTAGGCAATCAGATCCACTATTTATGCATGTGGGTCTGAAGTTTACTGAGACTGATCCAGGATCTATACTCAAGCAAAACACATCCATTCATTTGTAGCAGCAAAGTGTTGTTATGTATTCCATTGTCATTTTTGAGCCATTTCAGTTTGAAAACACAATTATTGCCCATTATTCCCATGTACATATAATAACTCATAACTATTGTTCAATTGTTGTCTTCAGAGTTCAACTTTGTTAGCAGCAATTTGGGAAAAAATTGGTTTATGGGGGATACGCATGTTTCGCATAAATCCAGTCAAAATTAGCAAGAGATTTTCAACAAATAATTTCTCTGGATCTATCTGACAAAAAATCTTGAGTTTCTAGTATCATCTTCATTGTATATTATAGAATCTGAGCAAATATGAAGAGACAACAAAAACAATGGATTTTAATATATTTGAGAGGTTGAAAACACTATTTTATTTTTTGTCCCTTTTGATACCAAGAACTGCTAGAATAATAAATAATTTCACACAAATCTCCAATCACCAAATAGCTTATAGTCTTGGCTCCATGAGAGGTGACTTCATTTGTATCATAATGTTGTGTTAGATTTTTAAGTGTATAATATAGCATTATACCCCATATATTATAATGAAGAATAAGTGGTCACAAATATTCCAGCCCAATGAAAACAAATGTTGAAATGCACTGTGGTCCACTCATGCAGAGAATAATCAACTTATTAAAATTAGGCCACAGTGTTAAGAAATATGGTGGTCAGCTTTAACTTGGTTATGAACTCATGCATGACCTACATCTCATCTCAGCCCAAGTTTTCATTGATCAACAGACATATTACATGAAAATTCTCAAATTTATATTGAAAATTATTTATTGCACCCAGGGCCGATAAGGTTCGAGGTGATTTATGTGATTTTCATATCTACTTCCGTCAGTCAGACATTCCGGGTTTCGGTATGATCCGTTCCATATCAGCTGAACATAAAATCCGCATTTTATATCCGCCCGGAATGCTGCTTACTTCCGTCGACATGAAGTGTAAGTCACTCGCATATTCTACGTATCACGATCCCTCCCTCCCACCCTTGGAGCTCCATGCCCCGCCTTGTTCGGCGTCGCAGGGTGGCGCGCCCTCTTATTGTTGTGTGTTGCCATGTGTTGTGCCTATCCCCTTGTTTGTTTGCCTCTCGCTGCTGCTGTTATTTGTATTTCAGGTGCTGCGTCATCAGTGCCATTGGTCCAGCTTTGGTGCGTCCCGCAGTGGTAACGGTTGTGTTTAATACCTGCTCGTTCGGTCTCTGGTCAGCTTATCCCATCATGCTCTTTGTCAGAGTGTGTTGTGCTTAGGCTGGTGCTTAGCCATAGGGAGTTGGGCTGTCTAGTGGTCTCTCCTGCCCGTACCCGCATCGCGCTTGTTGGGCCTCTTCCTGTTGGTCGTGTTTGCTAACTGCTTAGTGGCGCCTCACAGCACATCTTAGGCGTTTGCTCCGAATCGTACCGTATCTCGTCGGGCCATGCTTATACTGCCCTGCGCTGTACAGCAGTGTTCTTCAGCGTTTCTCTGCGTGGGCTTCTTGTCAGAGCTGAGGCTCTGTTATCAATTGGTTAAGTTGCGATTGGGCTATCTGCAGGACAAGCTTGTAAATAATGTTGCATTAAAGCTGTGATCATACCCCACTCATGTGTTGTCGCTTAAATATCCCACACGGTCAGAGAGTGCTCTCCGTAGTACATAGACAATTGATACAGTAGTGGCAGGGCTGTCACTGGTGGGGGTGGGGTGTTTTGGATCTGAGTAATCACATAATGGTAATTGCCTTTCTAAATGAAAATAATCATTAAATTTCATGAAAAAAGAATAATTAAGTCTCCTCTCATGATCTTGAGATATGGTATCATGGATATATAAACTGCAACTTTGAAAAAAAAATATTTTACAGAAGTTCATGGTACCTGAAAACAATGAAAAAGTTAAGTAAATGAAGTTATAATATCCAATAGGTCCATGGTTGTTAAATATTGCATCACAATAATCGCTTGTACCAAATTTCACAAAGAAATTCCTGGCAGATTTTGAGAAAATCCTTTTTGAAATACCAGGAAATTTTGGCAAAATGTGCGTCTGACCCTTTAGAACCTGAGGTATTTAGCCTCTATATGGAAATGAGATGAACCATCAGAAAAGCTGAAATCACTATGAAAGCAATGACATCCAAAGGTAAATGATGTAATGATGATATGTAGAAATTTTAAAGTGTTTGCCAAATTCTGTGGTCCAAATAATGAACACACATCAAAGTATGGAGACATCAGGGTACCTAGCTAATAATAAAATAATAATTTGAGCTTTAATACAAAGAATATCTGACATATCCCTAATTTCTCTGCCAAAATGGGGTGACAGAACTTATATTCGAACTTGGCCTGTATCTTTAGCTGGGAAATAACCAACTTTGGTTCAGATAAAATAATTCAAACTGGAGTTATCGATCAGTTAATAGACGGTCATATTCTAAATCAAAGAAGGGCCATAACTCATGTAAAAATAATTGGATGGGACCTATATTTGAACTTTATAGCCTGTATCTTTAGCTGGGAAATACACATACCAACTTTGGTTCAGATCAATTAATCCAAACTGGAGTTATCGGGCGGAAAAAAAAAATGTTAACAGTCACATTCTAAGTCGAAAAAGGGCCGTATTATGTAAAAATAATTGAAAGGAACACGTGATAATCATTTCTTTGCTAACGCTCGTCGAGACAGCATATCTCTTTCATTATGGCGGACAAGAAAGCTGTTTTTCCTGATATACCTATTATCGACATTGAACCTATCAATAATGATGTATATAATTCACCACTACGCAAACGCAAGGCGGCAGTAAAACAAAATCGGCTACATCCAAAAAATTAAAAAATTTGGCTTCCAAAAGCTCATCTGCCACATTCTCAGAGATTTCTGATCAATTAACTACCTCTATGGTTCAAAATATCATGTAAAATATCATTGCACTAAGGGAAAGGATAGACCAGTTATCACAAACACCTGGTGAAACTCAAAGCCAAAATGTCCAAAGACACAAGACTTTGTCACCCCAGGGTGGTGTGGATGTATCCTTTCATGCGGAATCTATCGCACATTCTGAAATGAACTCTTGCAATAATGACATTCATAATTTTTTTTTATGAAACTGCAGATTATGAATGAGAATCATTGCCAGACCTTTTGTAGATCAACATGATTTCCAGGTCGGCCTAGAGGTCAATTCCCAAATTGCCGATTTTGCAGTCCGTTCCTGCAAAGTTATCTCGGCCAAGGATAAATTAAATCCTTTTTTGGTCAAATAAAGCATCCCACAAGTAATGCTGTGAACATAGCTCCACCACAGGTGAACTCTGATATATGGAGTGCCATTCAATCACAAAATTTACAAATAAATGATGTAAGCCTCCAACAATTACAAGTTGAGAGATAAAATCCAAGAGGATATCGTGAAGCAGTGCCTAATTGACAATGTGATCATTTTAGGACATGGCATCTTTGATCTGTCCATGTTCAGGAGGAAAAGTTAATGCATGTTCTAAAAGCACAATTTTCGTGGGTTTATTATTTGGTGACAATGTTTACAAAAAACTCGACACCCAATGATCGGCTGCAGCTGCTACATACAGACAGTACCCCTACCGTCAAAGCACTTACGGCCAACGAACCCAGCAGCCTTTTTTAGGCTGGGGCAGGGGAATGAATGCATACCAGAATCAACGCTGAGTAGGCAATCAAACAGTTCCTAATTTCCGGAATTCCCAGTATATCGTCCAAAATGCACGGAATTATGCACATCATCAAGATGCCTTCCATACCAGCATGTTCTGACTACCAGAGTTCCCTTCGAGGAGTAAATGTAAGTTACACGAAAACAAACTTTCGACCTAACATTTCATTACATGCTACAAGTTTGCCTTTATTAAAATCTGATTCTTGGATTTTGGATATGGTCTACAGAGGTTATAAAATTGATTTTATTTCCAATCATCCTCCAATTCAAGAAATACTTATCAAAATTATTCCTTTTGAAAATAATCAACAGCAGTGTATTAATTACTAGGTAACAAAATTACTGCTTAAATGAGCAATTTATCCATGTAACCATGAACCGGGTGAATACATTTTTTGAATTTCCCCACGACCAAAAAAGATGGTGGTTACAGGGTTATTATAAATTTGAGAGAATTTAACAAATTTGTTGAGTATCAACATTTCAAAATGGAATCATTTGATAATGTCTTGCAGACAATCCAATGAAATGACTTTCTAGCATCTATTGATCTTTACAGGGTCATCAAATATTGATATAACAATCTCCAAACTGACCGAATTGGGATTTCATATTAATTATAAAAAGTCACAATTAGAACCATCCCAAAAGTTGACTTATTTGGGTTTTGTGTTGAACACTGCAGAATTCAAATTGTTCCTTCCGGATATAAAAATTCCGAAAATATGTGATTTTTCACAACATATTCTGAATATCAAGCATCTAACTATTTGTGATATTGCAAAGTTCATTGGACTATATGTTTCAGCTTGTAGAGCTATCAGTTTGGATTCTTTTTTTACAGGCATCTCGACCATCTTAAGGTCGAAGCTCTCAAACATAATGCTCATAACTTTGACTCTGTTTTGAAATTATCACCTAATGCTATTTATGAAATCATATGGTGGATAATCAACTAATAGTCGCATTTGTGTCAAATCTGATAACACAACTGCAGTACAATATATACAAAACCAAGGTGGACAAATGTCAAAACTCAATGATTTATGCAAGCAGACATTTATTTGGGCTTTAGATTGCACTATTTACTTGTCATCTATATATACATTGCTGGATCTTTGAACACAGAAGCAGACAATCTAAGCAGATTTATGTATATGGGACTTGAATGGCAGTTGAATCCACCTATTTTCCAAACAAATTGTCTACATTTTGCTTGGTATCCAGAGATTGATCTCTTTGCATCAAGTGCTAATAATTAATTACCAAATTATGACAGCTGGAGTTATGATACAGAGGCAAACTATCAAGAGGCGGTTTCATCACAATGGTCCCATATATCACCATATATTTTTCAACCTTTTAGGTTGATACCCATAATTCTACTAAATTTTTTTTAAAGCAGGATCAAGTCAAGGTCGGCATGCTAATTATACCTTTCTGGAAAACCCAGTCATGGTTCCAACTCTTGTTAGAAATGTTAATTGCTCCACCTCTAGCACTTCCATCAGAACACCAATCACTTCTGTGTCCATAGGGCACCAACATACAACACCATTCATTACACCATATATATCTGATCGCCTGCATTGTATCAGGGCAAAACTTATTAAATCAGGACTTTCTCAGTCGGCTAAGAGACTATCATCCAGTCCTGGAAACCAAACATGAACAAACAATACAATTTTGCATGGAGAAGGTGGGTTCTGTGGTTCAATCAATGGGGTAAAAATTCCTTGTCACCACATGTGAGCACTATAATTGAATAGTACCTTAATCAAACTGGTAAGTCTTACAATGTTATTAACCAGCAAGGTCAATGTTGAGTCAGACATTATTTTTACTTTAATAGTGGAACATCTTTGACATATGATCCTCTCATTTGCCATTTCATGAATGGCATTTATAATTGTAAACCTCCTGTTCCAAAGTACAATACTACATGGCCAGTTTCAACTGTATTGACATATATTACTTCTCTGTTTCCATTGACAGACATCACTTTGGAACAGTTGACCAAGAAGCTGACAATTTTGATCGCTCTAACCACAGCTCAGTCTATTGCAGCCATTGATCTCAATTTTGTTATGTCAACTCCGTCCACTTTAACTTTCACCATTCCATCCTTATTGAAATGTTCAAAACCTTCTAACCAGCCATTGCAAATTACTCTCCGCAAGCAGCTTCTTTTGGGGTCTCTTTAGACATCATCCTAAAAACGGCTGATTGGTCAACTTCTGGAGTATTTTTTAGTCACTTTATAAGGATATGGATGATTCTTTCCAGGATGTGGTTCTTAATGCTCACAGATAGAGAGTGATGAGTTTTCCATTATGGACTTCTGTGATACAGACATCGACTTTTACATCAACATTGAACTTGAAACAGCTGTTTGTTGTGTGGGGCAACAAGGGGCACATTGTGTGCATTAAAACTATTAAGGTGAGATCTTTCTAACTTATTCTTCTTACCAAACTGGTGGAATCTCGGGACAATGCTATATTACTTCCTTGAATCCCGACAATTTCTGAGAACGAGTATGGAAGAGAATTCCCCATCTCATCCCCATATTTATGTGGGGATGAGAGAAATTCTCTGAATAGGAGAGGGAAAAAATTGGAGGGATTCATACCTTCCCCGTTTCCCTTCCTGGTCTATCCACCAGCTTCTCTTCTTGGTCTCGTGATTATCACACTGACCATGTCCACGTCTCAGGATTAAGCCATCAATGTGATGGCCACATGCCGTAGATTGGTTTGACCTTTTTTCCGCCCAGTAAACTGAGTGCAACTGATCGCTTCAATGGTATTAATGCTCGACTGCCGCATTCGCTATATTACTTCTTGATTCCCTCCAATTTCTTCCCTCTCTTATTCAGAGAATTCCTCGCATCCCCACACAAATATGCGGATGAGATGGGGGATTATTGATCTGAAACCAGAAATGTTAATGGACGGACAGACAGCTAGGCACACAGATTGACCGATTACATAATAGGACCTTTTTATCAAAAGGGCGTATAAATATTCGACAGAATCTGAAAAAATAATGAAAAGTATGCTTAATCCAGACACAATTCATGAGACTAGACTTTCATATTTTATCATCACTGCCAAATTGATCCTCCATGATGTAACCACAATCTTACTATCATGTTATGTTGTCAGCTCACCCTTAATAAACTTTTACTTTATCTTGTTATCCTAATATTCTATGTTTATGACAGACACCATTGTACTGTTGTTAGTTTCAAATAAATCATCATATAAAGATAATAAGGATGTAAGGTTGTGGTGATGGTTATTTATACCATTCTTGGTCCAAAAATAAATTTAAATATATATAGGCATAATTTATACAAAGTAGGATGATAGCTAAAAGTAACCATAATGACCATTAGATTTTGATTCAAGATGTCATCAAGTAATTTACAGTTGAGTATATAATACAACAACTCATTACCCATATTAAAACTCAATTATTTCCTCCATGAAGGATTCGCTAACTTTTGAGGTCGTAATGTTTTAGCTCAGTTTTAAATTTACACACATTTAGATGTGTGCAAAATAGTACTGTGCAAATGTAAATGCAAGTATGGTACTTCAAATGACTCTTACCTCATCGATTCCATTACAGAAGAATGATGGTTTGTTATCATCCAAGTCACAAAGTTTTACCTCCAACTGACGGTAGCTCTTCAAAGTCGTGTTGATGGAATCAGTAGCCACAAGCAATACCTAATGAGATGAAATACACAATTCAAGTTAATTCCCACAATGAAGACAATAGCATGAGTTAAAGATGTATTTATAGATGCAGTTTTGTTCATTTATTAATAGCATCTTACCTAGACATATCTACACCTGATGGGATATGTCGTGAATGGGTTAATCATTTGCAAAGACATAACAGCCACTGAAAATTATATAACACTTTATCCACCTCCCACCCCTCTCTACTATAGAGATACAGCCCATCAGATAAACTAGATGAATAAAGCGTCCTCTACTAAATGGATACACCTAATAGTATGCAAGAAAGAAAGGTTACAAGAACTTGGGGCAGATGACCTCCAAAAGTACGCAATTGATGTCACTTTAGTCAGTCACAATATCATAAAGCATCATCAGTACGTGTTGCTTGCGACAGCATTCTTAGATATGTCAACATCCTTAACGTATTTTCATGCAATCGGTAAAAAGCACCCCTTAATAAAATATCAAACCTAATTGTTCCCCAAAAACACACTAAATTTGACCTATTTGCGAAACGTAAATTTGTTTGTAGAAATTACATCATATTAGGTAAATTTAAACCATAATTTAGAAATTATGAAGTGGACTATTCATTATACTGTAGCATGAATACAAAATGGTATGGATACAGGGCCCAAGATAGGGGTTAAAAACAGGGAGAAGTGACTTCTCCCTCTGGAAATTTTAGGGAGACTTTAGCACAAAATAGGGAGTGGCGAGACTTAAGAAAAACACAAGAAACACTCATTAACATGTTGGCTGCCACAGTTAACTCGTAATTAAACGGTTCCATGGGGACTGCTACTAATGTTGTCCATACCACATAAATAACAACAGATTCCCGCATCCCAATCAAGCAGTGGGGTGCAGTTTGAAATCTTGTTAAGACAGTCCAATTCACTAGGACCTCTTTCTGTATGTCTCTGACCCATGCCATGGTAGACATGTGCAGATAGACCTTTCCCAGACAAGTCAGCTCTAGATTTTTCAGGTCTCATTTGAAGCTATAGGCCTATATACTGATAATACACCCCATTGTTTGAGGGATGGGTGCAAGCCACTGAAAGGGCAGCTAAATATCTAAGCTTGGCTATGTAACATATATTAAATAGAACAACACTTTAACTCTTTGATTGCCAGGGGCCGATATTATCGGCCCAAATGTCCGGTCGGTAAATTGCCAGGGCCGATATTATCGGCCATAATTGTAACCGTAATTATTTTGATCACAACTGTATGACAATAATAAAAAAGTTTTTCAAGTTTCATAAAATTATTGTTTTAATTGTTTCTAATTAAATTCTGCAGTATATATCTGATTTTTAATACTTTTTAAGACGTTTGATAATTAAAATAATGAAATAAGTTTGTAAACAAAATGTAAGATCCGCAGTCGGAAATCCAAAATGGCCGACAATTTCAGAAAAATATTTTTTAAGGACGACCAGCTGGGCGCAGCCCAGCTGCGCATATGTTGCGCAGCAACATATGCGCAGGTCGTCCTTATACTAAGTTCGCTTTCGAACATGGGCGCCGCCATCTTGAATTAGGGGCACCGCCATCTTGGATTTGAGGGGCCGCCATCTTGAAACGTCATTGCAATTAAATTAAAACTACAAAATGTTACTTTTCATATTGCCAACATAACAGTATTCATTGCGTTAAGGCATTACATGCTTTATTCTTTGAACAATAATCATTACTTAAATCATAAATATTGTCGACAGGACTCGGGTTGCTATGCCATTCGGGAAATGGCGGAAATTTACGTAAAACTGCAAATTTTCCTTAGCCACCTCGCGAAAACAACATAATTCATATCGTAAATATCTTGAACGTTTGTTATATAACTAAATAAACTTTTCTTTAGTTTAGTAAATTAGTAGAAGCATGTTCACGTAAACTGTTAGGTTACGTCATATGTTGTATCCAAAGCGACGTCATATTGGCACGCGCTTTTTCCCGCGAAAGTTATTGACGTTTTGACAGCGAAGCGACATAGCACACAAAGCAGGCATAATGTTGGCATGGTTCGCATTAGGTTTGGTTGGGTTGACGTTGTTTCATAGTGCATGGCTCCGAGTCCGCGCTGGTATAAATGTAGCTCCAAGCAATTGTAATCAAACTGATCAAATCCCAACCTATAAAATTACTATAGAAATTGTACAGGTACAAACAAAACATGTTCTTGGAAATTAAATGTTCTTCCTTACTTATTTTCTAATGATCAGATCTGGATTGTGATTAGAAACAAACAAACAACCCAAATTATGAGGGGGTAAACCCAAGTTCTCACTCATAATAACCCCAATTTCCAACCAAGGCCAAGGGTTGTGGAGGCGAGTACAACTAATATTTCATCCAAATTGAGAATGGGCATATACGTGCCAGTCAAAAAAAAATGGCTCCGGGGAGCCACGATCGAAAGGCTGGAAGATACATGTATGAGTACAATATGATAATTATGAGGTACAGACCCAATCCCCTACCACAAGCAACCAACTTCATGTACGTAATTGGTTATAAGAAATATTTATAGTTAATTAAATCTTGACGTTCATATAAGTCAACACATATTAGTCTGAGTAGTGCAGGTCGTCCTTTTTTACATGGATTTCAAAGCCATAATTTCTTGTTAGACAATTATTTATATGAAAGATCTGCATTTTACCAATGCATTAACTAATTTAAACATTATAGTATGACAACCTGACATTACAATAAAGATTATGTGTACTTTAGATTGTTTTATTAGTTTTTTTAATAGTCAAAATTGCCGTTTTTGCTGAATGAATCACCTATTTTTCAAGGTAAAAACGTAATTCACTAAAACAAATGGTGTGATTATAAACTCCCACAGGCCCCAGCGTGCCTCAGTGACAGTTTAGACCACATGCATATGTGTCATTTTTGTTATTTTATTTATAGCACAATGATGATAAGCTTGTAGTTAGAGATTTAATTATATATCACAATTTTTGTTTTGTTTTTTGACAGTCAAAATTGCCATTTTCCCTATTTTCGTAGTAAACTGTCGCAACTAAAGTCTAAATCGGCTCCTGCATTGTGTAGCTCCTCACATATGGTCCAGCTATACCAGAACTAGACCCTAATTTATTCTTACAAGTTATTAAATGAGAAAGACAGTAGAAAGATTTATCAGATCATCATCGTTGGAATACTGTCTCAGAAAATCCTTATTTGGAGTTATTTCCCTTGGGTGACAAGGAGTTATGCCCCTTAATTGTCGTGAATATTCTTCGGCAAAATATTCACCTGCAATTCTTTGGCTAATCACCTACATACATGTCCTTGATATTTGAAACATTATTTCTTAAGAAGAAGACTATTATTGTATCATACTTTTCCACAATAAAATCAGTTTTCTCATAAATTCTCCGGTAATTTAGGTGTAAAATTAGCTCGGCAACGAAAGAGTTAATACATGTATGTTGAGATTTGTTAGAAATCAGCACCATGCTTGTGTGAGCTATAATTTCTAAATCTAACTAATCTTATTATCAGCTGTGGTTTTATGTTTATTACACATCTCGTACTTACTTCACTGGCTTTATAACTGGTTAACATGTTGAGTGCCAACTACGAGTTATCTCATACTTTTTGCATGTAATTGAATGGGAGCCAGCACTCAACGTATTAAATTCTGACAGTTATAGAAGAATTCGGATATGGTGCCAGAGGCTGTCGGAAACTGAAGCTAGCCCTACATCAAGTGTAGGCACAAGCGGATACATGCGGCTTATTTACCCATGCATGCAAGTTCATTTCCCTGGCAATGGGTGTACAAGTTGTATATATAAATTCATTTATCATGTTATATACAATTTTAGTTGACCAAAATCAGGTTATATGATGCTGAAACGTGATATAAAGCAACTGTGAGATATGAGGTGGATGGATTTTACCAGTGGTCATCACTGGTGCCAGCTATGAGTTATATCATAGGTAAATATGTATTACGTTATCGACTTCTTAGGCGACATAGAGTGTATCAGTGATTAAATATACAATTTCATTTACTGTGCCTTTTTAATATACATGATATGCCAGGGCCTGACCCAGCCCGTTTTCGACTCCCATATATTGAAGGCAAAAAAAAATAATTAAATTAAATTTTTTTTTTTTTAAATTCAGGTCCCAATTCATATTATAACAAGATACACAGCATTTATGTATTTATATATATTGACATAAGACATTTAAGTTTACAAAAAGATTAAAGTTTAACAGTTGGAATCATACTGTAAAGTATGTTTGGTTCTATCTAGCTTTCATCTGTGAAAACTTCAAATAGTTCAGGTTTGTTACCATTCAGCCTTCAGACTTTAGTATTTCAATCAAATTAAAGCGAAATTACACAATACAGTGACAATTTAATCAAATCAACCTGGTTATCAAGTGGGATCTCATAATACCAAATGAATAATTAACGTAGAGATTAGTTCTAATTACTAGGGCCCTAACATATACCGGTATATCAATTGGAAACAAATAGAACAACAGAACATAATTTTGAGAGTGTTTAAGGGACCGTCGCAAAATGCAAAAACCGATACCGACCGATAACCGATACCCGATTGTAATAAATTCATCGGTCATTCTATCGGTTCCATCGGTCATTCTATCTGTTCCATCGGTCATTCTATCGCTTCCATCGGTCGTTTCATATGTCATTCTATCGGTTCCATCGGTTATTCATCGGCGACTGATACGACGACGTTACAGCGACGTCGCAAAAACACAGGTGTCAGTCGTGTTTTGGCGACGTCGCTGTAACGTCGTCGTATCAGTCGCCGATGAATAACCGATGGAACAGATGAATAACCGATGGAACCGATAGAATGACCGATGGAAGCGATACTCGTGCATACAACCTTGAAATCTATGCTTATAAAGTCAATTCGAATGACTATCGCGCTGAGCATAATATACATATTTATCCATGCACTGTAGTTTATCTATAGTTATACACGCAAAATATTGTTTGAGAGAAATCACTTACTATCATAGCCTAGTCCGATAGGCCTAGGTCTCAATCCGTAATTAGACATGTATTTACCCATACCGAGAAAGAATTTAATTGTGTTTATAAATGAATGCGTCATACTTTTATCAGTTTATTTGTATAATCGCTACCTGACTTCCCGTTCGCGAAGGGTAATATTTCTTTACGGGAAATTATTGACCTATATAAATTTCCCCGCATTCAATTGACGGCAACTTAATAGACTCAATTGTGAAGTTTTATGAAAACTTTCGGACAGTAATTAACTGTTGTCAAATGACCAGCTGTACATAATAGGGCCTACTGCATTCAAGTTGAAAACGATTGCATTGATCTTTGCCGACGAATCAGTCATGTTCGCGTGCTTACCGGAATACACATCTTTTACTGTGCCAGTGTGGGGTTCCTTTTAGGCACAAGATATTTTCGTTTTAATTATCTCAATCAAACACTCAATAATGCTATAATCCGACAATTTTATTTCAGAGGTTTTATAAAATATATGGATCATTGAAAGTGTAATAAAATGATACTTTATAGTTGGGAAGCGCCCCACCTGGACATTTACCCACCGGAAATTTACCCACCCTGCTAATAAAATGCAGACATCAAAGAATGTTTTGACTGATCAGTGAAGCCTGGTCAGTGAGGCCATCTCAAGCGATGTCAACTCAGCCGATGTAATGTTTTGACAGACACGAAAGCGTGTTCTGACAAACATGAAAGAGTGTAATTTTGACGATAGTTTGGGACATCAACGCAGTTGAAACAATGTTGTGACAATTATGATCACAGTATGAATTATAGTGAGTGGACTCTAGACAGCTATATAACCTTAGCAAAGTTATCATGGAATCATATCTTCAATCATGGAACTGATTAAGAACAATCATGGTGGTGACAAATTATGTTTCGAAGGTCATGCTTATACCAAAAAGAAAGTCAACAAATCGTCAATCAGATGGGAGTGTTCGCAGTGACGAGCTCTCACATGCAAGGGGTGTGTCACAACTGATGACGAGGTAAGTCTCAATTTCCACGATGTTAATTCATTTTCTGAGAAACAGATATAAAGAGCGTTCTTAGTTAATTATCCAATAATATGTGCGCAAATTTCCATAAGGAGCATTTAATTTGATATGTTTTTAATATGTAAAAACTCAAACATCGGGGCCTCGTTACGCACTGTCTTTAGTGAATTTCTGTAACAAAAATGTTGTTTCGCTGCGAGAACATGGCGGACACTTTTTGTCCAAAAAATAAATATATATAATCTTGCGGAGAAGAAAAAGCTTGCCGAGTTATGTATAAAATATAAAAATTTCATGTCTTCACTGTTATTTTATAAACATTTGCTGGCAATTCTCCCCTGCATTTGGGTCTGCCAGCTGGTCAGCACGTTTATTTGGAGCCCGAGAGTAGTACCGTACCAGTACCTCAATATTGGAATGATAACACGGAAACATTGATTTGGTATTAACTATTTTATTTGATTTATTGAATTACAACTTGATACCTATCCATCCTTAGTGTATCCATCCTTGGGTGTTTCATTACCGTTTTTCCTTCGAAGTTTGGTGGATGGCTTGAATCCTTCCATTGTGTCTGTGAATTTTCAAGTTACCTGGGGCTGAGAAATAGACCACAATGCGCTGGAATTTTACTCCTTCTTTGGGTTAGCCTACCTGTGTTTAAATGCAATTTTGGTCTGTAAAGACACATTTTTCCCAATTCGAACGGACCCTGGCCCATTCCCAAAATAGGCAAAAATCCCTGGGACCGCGCACTATAGGTCTGATTTAAACATATTTTATTATCCCTCAATCAATAAACAAAATACAAATAAAGAAAATACAGTTGGTGAATAAGGATGAGAGGCGATAAAGGGATCGGAGCACAAGTTACAGAACTTAAAGAAGCTCCTATCCCTTATATGAACGGAGAATACTGATTCATTACATTTTGGTCTCAAGATGAGATGTGTAGACATAATGGTCAAAAAGCTGAAGAAATTTCATTATCATTACTATGTTTTTTTTGTTTTATATGTATGTAGTATCAATAAAATAATTCCAAAGGTAGGGGGATGTAATTCTTAAATGGAGCTCTTAGTCGGTTAAATTTAATTTGGTGTGGTTCACTGCCTATATATAGGTCTCAATCAGTAATTAGATATTTATTTACCCATATATACGGTAAAATAATCGAAGAATTGAATTGTGTTTATAAATGAATGCGTCATACTTGATCGCCTCATGACTTCCCGTTCGCGAAGTGTAATGTTTCTTACGGAAGAACATTGACCTATATAGATTTTCGCGCAATCACGGCAACTTAATAGACTCAATTGTGGTGTATTCTGCCTGGTGCACCTGGCGTTTGAGATATACAGACGTGCGCAAAAATAACGGAGATTAACAATTTCCCATTCAAGGGTTTTACTCACTTTTTGTGGCAATATACGTTAACAATACTTTATGGATATATATAACAAAATAAAATGATGCATGGTTTATACACCAATTGAATAAAGCGTCCACGTGGTATGTTTATGTGGATTTGCAATAGACCAGATATGGATGATTAGAATTGTGCTAAATTAATCGGCTTTCCGGGAAACGGGGCACCAATCTGAGTGCACCGCTTCCCTTAGACGTTAAGAAAAATACTTTTAAAATAAAATAAATTGAGCGCACAAAATAAATAACAATTTTGTTTTAATCGTACCGAATTCTACTATTGAAAACATCAATTCCAACACGCTATGTTCGGGTTCACTACACTATCAATCATTACTTATTGATACAGTGCTTAAATAGGTACATATTTCACGTTTCGACTTGACTGTGGTGTTTGTTCCTTCAATAACCCGAAATGTATTTATGAAACTTGGCATGTATGGATTAGAGTTATGTCCCGTAGCTCAGGTATGTTACAAACTGGGAATCTGTTCGGAGTATGTGCAGAATACACCCAGATGTCAAACCGAGTAATGTCGAATATCTTTCGGTATGCATCGGGGGGGTCTTCAAAATCGAAGATCAGATAAATTGCTGACATCGTAAAATGTCGCACATTTCCAGTTTCGGGCGCTCGTATAGTTAATTTTAACTGGGCAATGGATATGCCACATATGGATTGAGAATATTACAGTTGTATTTAATATGCTCCTTTGTCCATATAATAGCCACTCGAATAAAACATGGGAATAATTTAATTTACAAATTCTCGGTTATGGTGTCAAAGTATACCACATTAGAACAAAATTTCGGTAAGCTCCTCCCACAGCCAACCAATTAAAGCAGAGAATAAAATCTCACTAAATAATCCGGGATTATTGACAGGTTTATGTCGACGTGATGGCATGCGTGCAGGAACGATGCATCGGTATTTTTATTTTTGACAACAAAGTCCCACTAAAATCGTTTGATCGTTGAAACAGTGGGGTTAAATAAAAATGTGATTCGTCATAATGACCACAAAGCCGATGTTATGTACGAATTTAAATTTCCTTTAATTAAAAATACTAACCTTCGTATATTTCTACTATAAAATACTTGTTTTAAACTCGAAAAAAAGATGATACAAACCAGAAATCTATCCCCGGTGTTCGGTCGCAGTGTACTTGCCGTTCGGGACACAACAGTTTAATTCTATCTGAGATAAATTTATTTCACTATCGAGCGTCACTGTATTTAATTAATAGATAAGAATGACGGCTTTTGTTGTCAATTTGGATACATTTGTAAAAATTACTACTTTGAGCTAGATTATTCTCCATTTCTATTTTATCACCCTGTCGGAGTGTTTCAAATCACTTTAAGACTAATTTAGAGGACAATTAATTGTGTTTATACAATGTTTTGTCATAAGAACACTGTATTTAGCGGACAGTTATGATTGTGTTTACAAAACATTTTTCCATGCACGTGCACCGTCTCGTCAAGGAAGTCCTTGTATTCCCGCACACAAGGATTAATTGAAGTGATAATGAAAGTCAAGATAGAAATCAATATGATTTTTTTTATAAATACGAATAAAATATCCCATACAAGAATTATTATATGACCGTCCACATGAGACAAGTCGTCCCAAACACAAAATCACCGTCGGGGTGAGTTATCTCCCGTCTAGTTGCTCCGTTTCCTTCGTGGACACATGCATTCGAATGCTGGTAGCTGGTGACGGATTATTACCTGTACGTTTATCTGGATGCGAAGAGCGATAGTCATAGCACTGGCTTACAAACATGACGTTATGACGTCGTAATTTAAGTCCATCGGTCAACCATCGGTTATTTTGAACATCGCCATCGGTCGACCGATGTACGCCATCGGTCAAATGATGTACGCCATCGGTCGAACCATCGGTCGTTTATCACGTCAGTCGCATCGGTCGACCGATGATTTAACCGATGTACATCGGCTATCGGTCGGTTATCGGTCTGTATCGGTTTTTGCATTTCGCTACGGTCCCTAACTACAAACCTAGAAATAATGAAAAATGTTGCAGGACTGTTCATTCTATCTTTTTCATCTCAGTCATACAGTGGGGCATATTATACATTATTAGATTATATTATGCATTATTATGATAATATATTAATCTGTTATCATTATGTGTGTTTGTTTAACTCTGTTAAAAACAATGTTATCTTGTAAGTTGAAATAAATATGTTGGTTCATTGTGTCTTTTCTTTTGTGTATAAATATAAATTGAGTTCATGTATTAAATGAATTTTGTTTTCTAGCTTAAGTGACTCTAGTCATATTAATAGCTACTGAAAGTATAAAATTCTCTTTGGTTGAAAAATGAAAATCATCCTTCAGTGAGAGGGGCCACGGTGGACCCCTCTCATACTCTCCCCGGCTCCTGCCTTCGGTCATCGGGAGGTGTCCCCAAATAAAACCTGGATCAGGCCCTGTATGCTTGTGCCTGTATAGCACTCTTCATCATCTAAGTCATTGAAAACGTAATTGTAATTACCTTCGAGATAACTCGTAGCTGGCACCAGCGATGAAACACTGATAAATTCCGTCCCAGTTGCCAACTATGAGTTATCTTATAGTAGCCTTATGCCATGTTTCAGCATCATATAACCCGATATTGGTCCAACCATCACTCATCCATATGTGAAATATCAACTACTATCAGCAAAACATGCAATCCCATGTTGACATATGGGATGGAGTTACCCATTGGCTTTCAGCAGTGAATTTTCAATATCAGTTTATTTATAACATCAATAAAAAGACAAAATAACAAGATAAAACATGGTTAGCAAAAATAAAATATAACACAATTATAGTACCTGTATAGATAGACAGCATGAAATTGTATTTCTTAAATTTATAAATTTTATTTAAAAATAAAAAATGTTGACTTTTAATACATTGTATCTGAAGAAATTAATTGTTGTTATAAAATTGAAATTTTTGGAAATCATGAATGACTTTTTGTCATGGCCGAAATGTGGATGTCCGTTAATATAAACAATAAGGACTTACAAGGAGATGTAAAAGCTTTTAATTTTGTTTCTAAAGATTTTATTAATGAATACAACCATGGACGGTATGATAATCTGATTAAATCAATTGGATAGCCGTGTTTAAATACAACAGTGATTATTAATGTGCTCTTAACAAAGATCAGTGGAGCTTATAATATACACGTACAGGTTAATTAAATACCTGCATTGTAACTAAGTACATGTAATTAATTTACAATGGTTGACGTACATGTTAACTCTCACGATTTTGGCATGAGACTCACGATTTCACACCCCTGGTCGTAAGAACATGTGGGCAGCCGGTAGATTGACAAAAATATATAATGTGTAATTTGCAAACACACACTTTTTACACAAATTAATCCTTTTTAAATGAGTTTCGATAGTATTAGTTTCTTATGCAGATCTTTGTTTTTAACTAAGAACATTAAATTAAGTACTTTCAATGCACATTCAAAGCTCTATATTTAATAATAAGCAAGCACGTGCTATTGTTTACAAAATAAATTTTGCAACTCCCAACCCTAAAAAGTTGGATTGGGAAACGGAGTCAGACACAAACTACTTTCGTAAAATTAAAATTCATGGATATTTTTAGAGTTTAAATTAAAAAGGCAGCATGTTTTGTTTGCATATCCTACTGCATGCGCAGTGGGGACCATGCTTGACCATGCATGGCTGTACAATTTGCAGTTACAAAGTAATGTGCAATCTTCTTAAGACGTACTAGTAGCTCATCATAAACTTCGTTGCAAAGCGCAATTTGCAGTTTCCAAAAAGAACTCAATATGATTAGAATATGTGGATAGAGTGGAAAATGTACAATGTTTAATTAAAAATGCCTCATTAGAACAGTTGTAAGACTATATATTTCCTTGCAAAACAAGTCAAATTTACTGGTAAAATTATGTAAATCCCAAGCCAGCTTTGTCAAATTTGGATGGCACCTTCGTTTTCGCCTTGCGGACATCAGAGGGCAAAGTCGCCGGCTCGAAGGTGAGATCTTCACTACAGTCACCTCCTAGCTTGGGGCCTGTATGCATATAATGAATTATCTCCACTATACAGATAAAGTATGTCACTGCTTCTCTTTAATAAACCTGTGAAATTTGCGATAAAAGCTGTCCAAATTTGGTTGGTGGATAAACAGGACATCTAACTTGTGTAGCTGAATAAAGAATTTCATATGAGCAAGAATAACTTCTTTATTCAGCTGTACAATGCAGATGTTCTGTTTATCCACTGACGGAATTGAACAACTTTATCATTGCACAATTCACATGCTTTTGATGCGCACATACGAGCAAAATTAATTCTGTCTGTTCACAATATTTCTCCCAGACCTCTCAACCAAGTTCAACCAAATTTGGTGTGGTGACTCGGGGTTATATTTTTCCAAATAAAAAAAAATATATAAAAATAATGCTTGTTAAATGAAGCAATCAGTTCAATCTAAAAGCTAACAACCAAATTATTTAATAAATTAAATTTTTTATTTTTTAACTCAAAATGTTTAAAGATTCATAATCTGAATTAACGCTCACAAATTACTGTTTCTTTAGCTTTGGGGGTAAAAATATTTGATTCGATTCGAGGAACCCACCCATCAGATATTGATTTTTGAAATTTGTTATTTCTCGAGATATGTAATTATTGTTGGCCTGGTAAAAATTTGTCAAAGTGACAGTCTCGGACCATATTGCGGATGAAGATTGATAACTCTAAAATCAAGTGGCTTTGGGTGTTAAGATATTTGAAAATCCGGCCATATTTCATTGAACAAAATGTTAATAAATAACACATTTTGGGCAATTTTATACTATACTAGTAGTATATGTGGTTAGCAATATTTTTGGGCAATTAATCAATTCTGATTTTAAACTGAAGTGGCATTTAAAAAAATGTTGTTGTTGGAATCTGATGATATGGGGACCATCAAATCGGATTGAGTACCTTTAAAAGATCAAAATATGCCCAAAGCGCACAAAGGGGCCACTGGCCTCTACATCGCTGAATCAAGACTCCTGAAAGGAGCCTTTTTCAGCTATTTCTATATATATTTATCAGCAAATTGATGGGTAAATGTTAAAAAAAAAAAAAAATGATCATATTGAAAACCTATTTTACTTTCTATCTAATGTACAAAACAAAATGCGCTATTTTGTTTATTATCAAAATTTGTATGCATTTATTTTATACAATTTCGACACGAAACATATTATTTTCTTATAAAAATATGTATATCCTAAGATGTATCTTGGACACTGAACTATTGGTTATTCTTCATGCTTAGCAAGTCACAGAAGCTTTAAAAAAAATGTTATCTGTATGTAATCAAATGGTATGAAATACCTAATTTTTCGCACACTTGTCAATCAAAAGTAGTTCTCACTACTTCACATGCTTTTATATCTTATTTATTAGTGGACAATTTAATCTGTCTCAGACATTTTGTTGACATAATGCAGTCCTCCTCACGAAGAATTCCTCGCGGGAGCAATAAATTACTCCTGCATAATAGGTTATGGGAGCAATTGCTCCCGCAATTCACAAATGAGTAAATGTTCATCTTATTGGTAAATTGAATAGTTATTACTGTATTATATATTAAAATTTTAAATTACAATGTACATGTTATTGCTTCTACTTTGTGTTTGTGTTGACTTAAATTATGTTATGTTGCTGAATATTGATAAAACCTTTCTATAGTGTCCAGTATTTAGTATGAGTGTGAATTATGATGAAAAATCAAATGTCAATAAACTGCAAAATTGATGTCAAAATGGAAATTGTTTGGAAAATCGGCATGATTTGTTTTGGCTCATGCCAATGGTAAACTCTCAAATTACGAATTTCAGCTGATGATCGGAAGTTTATAAAGCAATACAGAGAATGCAGTGGGGAATACCTCATATTTTTCTTTGACTTCTCTATCCAATTTGGCTCCTTCTTTGAATGTCAACAGTCCATATGTTCTTGCATCATTTTCTTCTATAGGTTTTATATCAAAGTAGTCATAGTCATCATTTATTCCTTTCATAATGCTGTAAATAATATGCGCATTATCTGTTCTGGCAGTAGCAAAGACCTTGTATACAACTTCATCTCCCGTTGCATTCTGCAAGAAATCATATCAACTTTAGAATATTAGATAAATCCAAAATAATACTATAAACTGAAATGAAATGTCATCTATGATAGATACTGCTTCAAATTCAAGTCGGTACCATTATATGCAAGGTCAACTTCAGTATTTACCAATCTCATTTAATATCTAATAATAAAATAAAATATATAGACAAATTAGTGAGTAAATAATTATTCCATTAGCAAACAATGTGTTAAAAATGTGAGTGTCTCACATTATATTCCCATTTTTTACTAATTCACTGACTACAATATAGCTTGTATGAACACTGGTCATATTGCAATATAGTTGTTAACTACAGGGGTCCGGGAACATTTAAAAAAAAAAAAAATTTAAATTATTTTTAGAAGGGTCACATCTGGATTTTCAAGGAAATAACACCAAGCAAGGGGAAAATGGCTTCCATACATTATTTTTCAAAATATCAGATTTGTTGATGGCACTACCCCTACCTTAGATATTAGTCTTCATCATTAACATCCATATAATATGATAAAGCAAAACCAAGTTTGAGAAATCTAATCCCAAATTCAAAACATTTGATATTTAGAAAAATAGTGTTTTTTTAAAGCCATTCTCCCCCAAAGATTGGTAATATTTCCTCGACCTTTCTAAAAATAATATAATAAAAATAAAAAAATTCCCAGACCCCTGTGTTGCTAAATGACATCACAACATTGTGTGATGGGCTGTTTGCGTTATGGTCATTATTCAGTGGGAAAATATAATGGGAATATCACAATGAAAGTGTCAATGACACTGGAGCTGAACTAGAAATGGGATCATGCCTTATATTACAGCACACAGAGTGATATGGAACTTGGACAGTTTATATGCTTAAGTAACTGGAGGTTACCCTGAAGATGCATAAACAGTTTGGGATTAATAAGATGAAGAGTTTGGCTGTAGGGAGTGCCAAAGGATGCAGTAATACTAATAAAAAGAGTAAAATCCGAGATGGCTCCCATCTAGAGGTCACCTGAAGATCCATTTGAAGTTTGGTGATGAACGGATGAGGGAGTTGGCCTCTTGTGTGCGCCGAAGGATTTAGCCATACAAAGAGTAAAATCCAAGATGGCCGTTAGCAGCCATGTTTTTCAATGAAAGAGATACGGAAAACAATTTATGGCTCACATCTAGTGGTCACCCAAAAGATCCGTATGAAGTTTGGTGATGATCAGATGAGGGATGAAGTTAAGTTTAGCTAAAAATCCTGAAACTGACTGACTCCTTTGAAAGGCTTTTATCAATCACAATCATGGAACATCATATACTGTTTAAACCTTTGAGATACAATAGATCTGATGCACCAATCTCTTGAGTTATTATGAATAATGGCCAACTGCTAGTGTGCAGAAGTAGGTCTGTACTCAGTATGGATGCATAGCACACACTTTTTTATATTCAAGTATAGCCGCCAAGAGGTTAACACTAGTACTATATATAGTCAGTGTGGCTGTAGTCAAAAGTGTAGAATAGGCAGAACATACACACCTGTGTTTCACAAACGGTTGTCACAATGTGTCCAATGCTAGGCTGGGTGTAGACAGGAGTGCCATCATTCAGCTGTCCACTGCTGACACTAACAATAACTTGGGCTGTAGATGATTTTGTGGGGAATCCCTGATCCTGTGCACGAATCGTCATCACATACGGGCTGTTTATTGCTTTACCTCTCAGCCTAGTATTTGTGTAGATCACACCATTATCCAGTCCAACGTAAAACAAGTTTTTGCCTGTAAATATAAAAAACAAAGTTGCATCAGTAACATAAAATGAATATAGTTTTGTAAAGCAAATTTTCCACTCGAACAGAAGAGAAATATTGAAACATGTGTCGTGACCACCACTTCTGAAAGTAACATTAAACCTTCGCACTAAATTACAGCTAGTAATTTCACTCTGCTGTTGATTCTTGCAATTGCTAATGTTTTTCCTGATATGGTGAAAAATAAAGCACATTGGGTTCATTGCGGTGTGCAATGTTGAAAACAGTAATAAAGAGTATATAATTAAAAAAACCTAAATTTACTTAACCCTTTGAACCTGAGTGGCCGGAAAACTGGCCAGATTTAATACACTATTATAACCAGAATGGCTGGAAAACCGGCTACAGGCCCATAATCTACAAAAAATGTCACACACGATACTTTTTATATATATTTTATTGACATTCTTCAAATGTTGCACCTCTTTATGAGCTCCAAGATAATTTTGTTATGGATAGTTCAGTCAATTTGGCAGCCATCTTCGATTTTCAGATGGCCATCTTCATTTTCCATACCACATGACCAATATAATTGGAACACAAGCTCTTACTCGCCTATATAATCAATACGTAATCATTTTGTTTTGATTCACATTACCGGTGTAACAGGTTATCTCCTGTCTGTGCATCTTGTGTCTAGATGCACTGGCAGTGATGCTCTAATTTTTTAGTTCGAGTTATGAATAGTGGCCAGATGCTTGTGTGCTGAATTAGGTCCGTACTGAGTACGGACTTATGGCACACATTACCCTTACAGTTTCCTTGATATTTCTGTTATGTTTATCCACTGGAAACTGACTATAACGTCAACAGCCCAGAACACAATGTTATGACATCATTCAGCAGTTGAGGTTGAGGAATATGTTCATTTGGGTACTCCATGTCATAAATATCAGTAAGTGAATTTTTTGGGTAAAATGGGATTTTTTTGTTGTTTTCATATGAATGACAAATGTAAATTTTTTTGGTCAAAATATAGGTCTTTACCTTTATGTATTCACATACCATTCTTCCTGCAGGTTATAATTCACAGTTTCGTTTATATGGATCAAAGATTTGTATACAACCTTAATTCACATGAGTAACCTTCGTTCATGCCATATTTCTGCAAATTGCAAGCAGGTTGTATTTCGATTTGATGGCGAATGCTGACAATTCTTCGCCTATACATCAGAGGTGAGGACTCTCCTTCTATGACTTAAATCCTCGGCAGAAGCATAAAGACAAAATATTAACTTCTACAAGAGGAATGGACTCTCAAGTTCGATAACTATTGGCAAGATGTTGGTGGTAAACTAGATAATATTCCCAAGTTTCAAGCACCCAAGACTAATTTCTCCAGACACTCGCAAACGAGGTCCTCCATAGGAGAACAAGCAGGAATCACAACGCCATCCACAGTTCCCAACTCGAATAGAGCTAAAAGGACTGTGTCAAAACATCACACTGTGAGTCGCAAGCCTTCAACTTTAGAAAGTGACTCTGATAATAATAGCAATGTTGGCTCAATTCAAATGGATGACAATTGTTCTGTTTTTTCCGAACCAATTTCGGAGAAAACAAGAGAGTCAATGACTGTGGGTCGCTCACCAGACTTTAAAGACTGAGAAGACTGGGACTCTGATGATTACAATAGTCAGTACTTGTCAAATTTACTTCAAAATAAGTAGTTAGAACTATACACTCAGATTTGAAATTAAAGTGTTCACATTGACATATATACACTTCTTAATTCAATTATTTCAGATGTTGAAATTATGTGCACCATATGTGTACGTGTGTTCAAAGACAAAATTGTATTACAATAACATACATCAGAAGATTTTTTTTAATCTGAAAAGTGTATGTTATCAGGAACTGATTCTACAGGTAGTTCATACTCCAATTTAAAGTTAAAACAGTAGGATAAAACAGGCAAAGGGTTTAAATAACACACCAATCATGAAAGTTTAAAGAAATTTATCAAACAAGTTTTTTTTTCAGTGCATTTTTTCCTCATCAGAAGCTTGACCCACCCCCATAATATCTTGTTATAAAATAATAAGTATTGGGTAAATATTAAAACTAGGAGCCCCCTTCTTTTTAATAATCAATGGTCTATTATTTTAAATTCAAATTAGTTTGTGTAATTGGTTTTGGGAAAAAATTACATCTCATTGAACAAATCTGTAACCAACCCCCCCCCCCCCCCCAAACCCCTATGGGAACATCCCTGCGAGAATAAGACATGTGTGATTTATTTGGATGCCTGACTACCAACTCAACAGGCAATAAAACCCCAACCCCATGTTCAATTGAGGAAAAGCATCTGTGCCCCATTGTTGTGAGTAAACATAAACATATATATCAAGACTTTGCAATAAAACAAAAGATATGTTGGTAATAACCCTTGCATGACTGGAACTTCCTCAAGTTATGCGAAAACCCTGTGCCAATGCATTCTCTTATTTGTACACTGAGCCTCACATATATAAGAGAATACATTGGCCTAACATTATTTCCTTGAACTTGAAAGCCAGTGCATTCTCATATATATGTGTGGTTCCCTATGGGAGACTCCCATATATAAGAGAATGACCAGATACAGGGTCTTTAATGCTGCACCAGCACAGCTCCCGTCATGAAAGGGTCAATACCAATACTAATAATAAACTGTCAAACTGTATTTTTTTTAGAGACAGCAGTCAAAACATAGGATTAAACTGCATTCATCTAATGGTTCCACACTGTCTGCTTGGAATTGCCATAACTTTAATTAAAAAGTTTATAATGTGTCAGCTGTACAGGGAAAAGTGATATTTACACAATGGAATGTCAAATAGCCTGTAGAACTACAGCTTTAGTCAAAAGAAGTCATTTAATGTGCAGGGAAGGGATCTGGCTATAGTGTGGGTGGGAGGGGAAGAGATTGGGGGTGGGGGAGGATGTGATGTGGTGTTTCTAAAAAAAAGTAAATTTATAATAAAACAAAAAAAATCAAGTTAAAAATGAAAAAACGTATATTTGTTTTTTTTGTAATTTTTTTTTTTTAATTGAGCAAGGATTAGTCTAAAAAAAATATGTCCCTGGCTCTGCCCCTATTTGACCCAGTGACCCCATTTGAACAAATCTGAACCCCAGTCACCCAAGGACCCTCCATACCAAATATAAGCTAAATAGGCCATGGTTCTTAAAAAGAAGTTGTTTTAAGAATTACTATGGTGGGAAAGAGATATGGCCCTGGCTTCGCAACTATTTAAACAATCGGCCTTATTGTACTGGAGAAGAAGATGATTCTTGATGGACGGATGGATGGACGGACGGATGGCGACAGACCGACGATGGACGAGGAGTGATGACTATAGCTCCACCGGAGACTTCGTCTCAGGTGAGCAAAAAACAGTCTGACAAAGACTTAATATCCTTATTTGGCAATGATGCCTTTAATAACCACAAAACCAGAAAAAAATTGGTATTGACATTAACGAGGCACAAAAGTCTGTGTTGTTGTAATCTTGGCAGAATGAACATAAAATTACCTTGACTGCTTTTTCGGAAGACATGATCGATCAATTTCCTCCTTCCACCGAAACCGAGGACTTTCTTAAAATTCCATCCTTGGATAATTTTGTCTATCGGTGTCTCCCTAAGAAGCATGGTAAAAACAATAGGTGATAGATCCCTATTAATAAACTGGACAACCATATAAAATGATGGAAAAAAATCGCCTTCTGCTGTCAAGCGGCGGCCCACATGGGTATCTGCTCCATGATGTACTCCCGCAGTGACTTGCTGCCTTGATGCGTTCGGTCAGCCAGGACCCACCTACACTGTCAGTGGATGCTGTTTCTCACCAAGAGCGTGACATGTTCACTATTTCTACCAAATGCATGGATCAAATAGGTAGGTAAGGTACTTTCCACCACATTCTGCATTGGATGATTGAATCGAAGGAACTTTGAAATCGATCTTCCGTCATCGAGCAAGATTTAGAGTCTGTGCTAAAAACACGCAAGGATCGTAACAAGACACTCAATAATCTGTTACCGGCTTCAACTAACACTTCCAAGCAGGTAATAAAAGTAGTTTGTCAACTACTAATCATGACGCTTTTGCAGCCAAGGAGAATTACAGCAGGCATTCGCCATGCGTACTTCCACATAAAAAATTGGCCTGCCCACAGGAAGTCACTGCGCTTTTGTGTAAAAAAAAGTGTTATCAATGGACAGGACTTTGCCAAGGTAGTATCTTGCCCACCTTCATCTACTGGGTCTAAAACTGATTGTTTATATAGACGACTGGCTGATCACCATCCATGGATATGTTTCCGACAATTCACAATCAAAAGCCACCGGTCTTTTGATCATGAAAACCTCACACAGTAGCATTAGCAACGGATGCCCTGTCAATTAAATGGGACAACCCCTTTGCATATGTGTCAGGTCATTCTGATCACTCCTCGTTGGACCAAACAATATTGGTACCCGCAAATACTGGAGCTCTTAATCAATGTTCCGAGACAAATTTGCTGATGCAACAGTGTGTGTCATCCCAACCTGGGAATGTTCAATCTGACTGCTGGGCTATTGTCGATGGACAACTCCAAGAAGATGGATTAAATTTTTTGTAATCTCGTAACCTTGTCAGAGCATCCTGGAAAACAGGAACCCAGCGAGACTACAAATATAAGTTCCAAAAATTCTGTAGCTGGTGTACTGATATTTTTACGTCTGGGCTCTAATACAGGACAATACCCGGTTATCGATCAATGTTGTCATCTTCACTTCCTTAGTAAATAGGATTCATATCGGGCAACATCCGTACATCATCAGGATGCTCAAAGGTATGTTCAATTCCCGACCTCCGGTTAGGAAATTGATCCCTTGTTGGATTTACCGAATGTTTTGAACATGAACCATTAGATATCGCATCCCTCAAGTATTTAACTACGAAAGTGTTTTTTCTTGTGGCAATCACAACATTTAGGCGCTGTAGTGATTTACAAGCTTTAAGTATAACAAGACAGACAATGACTGTGGGTTGCTCACCAGACTGTAAAGACGGAGAAGACAGGGACTCTGACGACTACAATAGTCAGTACTTGTCAAATAACTTTAAAACAAGTAGTTATAACAGGGACACAGGTAGAGGTTCTTTGTTGAATGGTTGGAGGGGATATGGGAGTGTCCACCTTGAAATTTTTAACTGCACATCCATTCCCCTCCCCCAATAGATCATTGCCCATAACCTCCCAACTAGACCAAACTAAATTACTGTTGGAAATTTAGCAAAACCTTATACCGGTATATATCAAAATTATTACATGTAATATAGGAATCTATATACAAGTACCAAACATAGCATAGACAGGGTGGGGGTGTTAAATCTCCTATCTCTGCCCCTATTTGAACCAAATGCAAATACCAATCAATGACATCCATTGATCCAGTAATCTCAAATGGTATATTATAGAAGTTGAAGTGAGTTCATTTTCATTAAAATAAGTTACAAAATTTATGGAAGGGTTATCAGGATGGCACCTCTGATAATAGTTCCTTGAAATCATCAGCATAATAAATAAGACACATCATTATCACAGATGAAAAGAAGTCAATAGCCTATATAAACATAATACGGTAAAACTTCTACAAACTGAACACCCTTTGGACTGGCCCTTCTGTTCGGTTTAGAGAGGTGTTCAGTTTATAGAAAATTGCACTACGATCGGAATGTATTGACGTCGTTACTAAGAGTGGTCGATGCACAACCAACTCATTACTGAATTAACTTGAATAAAGTACCGAATAAAATATAAATAACATAGATAAATAATAAGAATTAAAACATGGTATATTAATAAGACATAATACATGTACCGGTATATAGATAAGACTGTAAACGATATATTTTACGGTGATTCGAAAATGTCGCTGAAAATATTAATGTAGCGCATGTATTGTAGTTTCATACTGTTGAATAAGCGTTGGATTTCGGAAGTAAAAATTAATTTAATGGGTTTTTTTTTGGTTAAATTGAGCAAGGAGTTAAATTTAATTTTTTTTTTTTGTGTGGAGTTATATCCCTGGCTCCACCCACATTTGACCCAGTGACCTCATTTGAACAAATCTCAACCCCAGTCACCCAAGGAACCTTCATACCAAATATGAACCCATTCGACCCGATGGTACATGAGAAGAAGTTGTTTTAAGAATTACTATGGAGGGATAGATTTATGGCCCTGGCTTCACAACTATTTGACCCAGCGACCTCATTTGAACAAATCTGAATGTGAGTCACCTAGGGAACATCCACACCAAATATGAACCCATTCGGTGCTATGGATCTCGAGAAGATGTTCAAAGAATTGTTGACAAACGGACGGACAGACGGATGGACGATGACTATAGCTCCACCGGAGACTTCGTCTCAGGTGAGCTAAAAAGTGCATTACTTTTCTCAGAAGGGGCTTGCCCAAACAGGATAGGATTTCTCATCAAAATCCTGTTTTATTTGTTCTATGCTTTGACACAAATACATTTTTGGACCCTAAACGTACACCACTCAAGTATATTGAAAAAACTGAACAATATCGTCAAAATAGTATGGATACTCAACTTTTCGTATTCGTTAATGAACCACATAAAGCGGTCTCTGCACAGACTATTTAAAAATGGAGAGTCAAAAACATTAAAAAAGCCTACTCTTCTTCCAGCCCCCGAGAATGAGGTACCTATTCGGGGACACTCGACATGAGGAGTCGGACCATCATGGACATTTAATTCGGTAATTCCGAAAATATTACCGAACGTCCGGTAATTTCCTGGTAATTTTCTGGAGTACGGAAAGTTTTCATTTTCTGTTGTTTCAAGCATGAAATTATTATTGTTGACAAGGTTTGGCTCAACACCACATGAAACATAACCCTTTATTGACATACATCTAGTAATAATAGAGATATTACACTTGTCTACAAGCATTATAGGACTTTCTCTATACTTGTAATAGTTCGGTTTTGTCATTACATCCAAAAATTGGCTGAATATGTAGGTAAATATTTGTCTCTTAGAATTCACTATCAGAACTATATAATTATCAGCCTAATGTTCCAGTCTGAAATTTTAAAATAATAATTTTTCAGTCATGATAAGTGATGTGGGCAACATTTCTAAAAACAACAAATTTCACACTAATCACTGGTTGGAAAATCAGGCTATCTGAACAATTGAACCTAGTTTTTTGCAAAATTTCCAAATCACGTTGCATCCGGCATGAAATTTCCAAGTGTTGAAAATTTTGACCAATATGTCCCCAATGATGTGAATATTTTATCAGGATTGGGAATGGTGGGGTGATATACCTCAAAGACCCCCCCCCACCCAATACCACATCTGCTTTGCTGATTATCCACATACCTTACACTGATTTTTGGATGGAATTAATTTAAATATATTAGAAAAAATCCTTAACTTATATTTTTTACCCTGAAATGTTCGAGATATGAGCAACAATCTTTTTCAAAATGGGGAGGGGTCTATTAACCTCTTCGCTGCTATAACATCCGTAACTATTACGGATGTAAAAGTGCACGCCATGTGCTATATGATCCGTAGGTACACTAGCAGTAGGCCTCAGAGATTGGTACATTGGAATAACTGTATTTCAAACAGTGTATGATGTTCCAGGATTGTGAACAATAATAACTAGCCTTTCAGTTTTATGGTTCTTGTGATATTCCCGTTCTATTTTCCCACTGGAAAATGGCAATAACATCAACAGCCCAGCACACGGCGTCATAACATCATTTAGCAGCGAAGAGGTTAACTTGACAAAAATTTGGTGATATAATAGTAGCTAGTCACCTCACTAGGGCTAGATCAATAGATGATAGATACTCAGATCGAATCATAAAGTGTGGAAAATTTATAGATTTTGACACAAGTCCAAATGTTATGAATAAACTATACTTACCTGACATATTCATATAGAATTGTATTAACGATCTCTTCATAAACTGGCCCAGTTTTGTTTCATTCCGGATTATGTTTTTAAAACAACCGCTATGTGGTCTCGTGATCTGTGCTTCCTCTTCATTCAGTATCTCACGATGCTCAAAAGCATACCATGAGACAATAATTGAAGGGGGACTTCCTGTGATGGTGGCGCCCACATAAAACATGTTTGTCGTTAGCATAGAAAAAAAGAGTAATAGAAAGGGGAGACTCCAAAAAATTCCTTTCACAAAAGGACTTGATAAATCCCAGCAAAATAAAGGACCGAAAGGGAATGTGCATAAAGAAGTAAAATCCAGAAAAAAGTGACAAAGACCAGATAGTATGGACCAGGACGGAAATGCCATGATGGGCGCACCAATCTCTGAGAAAGTCTTGGCATCAATAGATGCAAAACTATCAACATTAAATGAACGGGTAAACCAATTACCGACCAAAGATGACTTTGAAGAGAAAAGAAACAAAACGAGAGGCCGATCACGATCGGCAGATGTTTAACCCATACCTTGGCGCTAGCGATTAGCTATAACTGATAATTGGTCAAAGATATGATCACAGTAATACATATATCAGTACCTAACTTAAAATCAAAAGCTCAAATAATTTGTCTTAAGAAGGGGTTAAAGTAATTGGGGTGGGGGAGGAGTCGTTTTAAATCTCATAACTCTGTCCCTATTCACACAAGGATCTCTCACTGTGAGATCCAATTGTTTAGCCATTAATCAATTTGACAGATAGGATAAAAAATTATCCAGCCAGCAGGTTGTTCATCTTTACCTTCATACAACCACCCCCTAGAGCTATGTAACATATGTCATCACTCAATTAATAACAGATTTTGCTTGGAATGACATCTATTAAAGGTATTCTCATATACTCTGGATATTGGATGTTCACATGGCAATTTATAGATATCATTATAATACATGCAACTATTGCAATAAAATCTTCACATTTTCAATACAGGACATCACACCTAATTAATGGAATACAACTAAAACAATGACATTTTTTTTTTTTAATTAAATAATTTTTTTATTATTATAAAAGTTTTTTAATATTTTTTTATGTTAACTTGAGAGAGGAAATTCAATCTAAAAAAATATGAAAAATCAAAATTTCAAATTAAAAAAAAAGAAAGAATGGTCATAACTCCTTTAAAATAAAACGGATCGAACCCATATTCAAACTTGAACTGTATTTTGGGATGAGAAACCTATATACAAAATTTGGTTCCGATCAAATAGAAAATGTTAGAGTTATCGCATTATGCCTAAAGTGTATACGAACTGACAGACAGACAGATATAGACGGACGGACAGACGAGTGGTCAATCCGGACATTGACACTATGTGCACCATACTATGGTATAGGTACAAATAAAAAGTTTTATCTCATGCAGAGTACAGGAAAAATACATCAAACCTGGTGTGCCCCTTTAATATTTCAATTCACATTTGTAAACAATTGAAATCAATGTCGAAAAAGCTTTCCATTAATATATAGATAAAACAAACTAGACCTACAGTTCTAAAAGTGTTATGAACAATTATTTTGTTCCCATAGACTGATACAGAGCTCTCAAGTTTTTAAAAGTTTGAAAACCAAAGTTGTCTTCCCATGCAACCAACAAAATTCCAATGGTAATGCTATTAAACAATGAAACCAGATTATGCCTTTAAGATGAAATTTAAATAACCATGCATATACAATATAATAGTATAAACATTACACCTATGATATGGCCAGAGATACTTATAGAGTATAAAGTATATCTGATATAGCCAACACATCTCCTAGCAGTTAATTAACTCAATACAAGAGAGAGACAACTTCATGGCATTGTAACTGGATACTATCTCTGTGTCTTCATAGCAATGTGAACCTGATTTATTAGATACTATATAGACAGTGCCACCTGTGTATCTTTGATATATTTTAGCGATGAATAAAATAATCAAAGGGCCATAACTCCATTAAAAAGTACCGGATCAAACCCATATTCGAACTCGATCTGTATTTTGAGTTGAGAAACTCACAAACAAAATTTGGTTCATATCAGTTGAAAAATTGTTGATTTATCGAAGCATTCATGAATTCTATGTCAAAGGGCCATAACTCCATTAAAAAATATCGGATCAAACCCATATTCGAACTCGATATGTATTTTGGGCTGAGCAACTCACATACCAAATTTGGTTATGGTTAGATAATTTTTTTTTTAGTTATGGCAGCATGCATGAATTCTAAGTTGAAAAAGGGCCATAACTTCGTAAAAAAAACTCGGATCAAACCCATATTCGAACTCGATCTGAGTTTGGTGCTGAGAAATTCATATACAAAATTTGGTTCCGATCAGATAGAAAATATTTCAGTTATCGCACCATGCATAAAGTGTCTACAGACAGACAGACGGACGGACGGACGGACTAACGACGAGTGGTCAATCCGGACAACGACACTATGTTTACCATACTATGGTATGGGTAAACATAAAAATGGCTGACCTTGAAATGAAAATAACAGAAGCTGTAAATTCCCAATTTCATGTGTGGGGAAAATGATTTGGACAAAAAATTATTTGGGTAGGAAAGTCAAAAAGAAAGCCTGTTAACTGAAGTATCAGATTCCACACAAACAAGTGCCACATTACACAATGTGTTTGATCAACTAGTCGGACGAATCGATATTCTCAAAAAATACTAAATTTAGTCGAGACTTTGGAAACGGAAAGTATGAAAGAACGCATGGCAGAACTGGACCAGCTAGTCAAAAACAACCATAAACAAATAAACAATCTGGAGCAATATTCTAGAAAATACTGTATTCGTGTTTTTGGACTGAAGGAATCGGTTGAGGATGGGTTGAAAGCTGAATTCTGTAGGATCGTCAATACGGCGAAGAAAGACTTTGTATTACAAACATCAGATATCATTGCTGCACACGTTGTACCATCACCAAATGACCAAGAGTCTTTTCCATTTTGAATGTACAAAATAATCATATCGAGATGACTTCTTGTTTCTCTCTTGATTTCCGACATTTCTTGTTGTTGTCGTTATAACTTTTCTTCCAGTAATTCTATCTTCGTTTTCGGAGTAGGTTATTCCTCAGAATTATACATGATAAAATGATTTTCGCCGATTGTTCAATGAGCAATAAAAGTTTGCGGTCGCTTTTGAGCATCGTGAATACAAAATGAAGAGAAAGCACAGATCACGTGACCATATAGCAGATTTTTTTAAATGTAATCCGGAAGCGTAACAAATCAAAACAGGGTAGGGCCAGTTTACGACGAGATTGTGAATACAATTCTTATATGAATATGTCAGTTAAGTAATAGTTTATGATATAAAATCATGTGCTGAATAAAAATTGGCATGTAGCATGGATTTTGTCATCTACATGTATTACAACTTTACAAGTAACATTATTGATGTCTGTAGCCTCATCCACGTGATACACAAGAATATCTACATATCCACAGTTACCAAGGGTCGATACACACACACAATCCCTACACTCCATAGAAACACTAGAAGTGAATTCTCTTTAATAAAACACATATATTAATAGAAATGAGACAAAGACTTATGTGAATATATGTAACCATGGAAATTTAAAACAAATGATATTTTACAAACCTTACAACATGATATAGATTGCACATAAATGTAGTTCTATATATATTATATATATGTTTTTCACTTTGTATTTAATATGTAAATAACATTGAGTGAATTAAAGCAATTAGCAGAAAAATTATACAGTAAACACACATCACAGAGTTCAAAGTCACACATAAGGAAAGAGCTGTCATTTCACTCTCATTGTAACAACATGATGATATCATGATTTATTATCCATCCCTTAACTAACACTATTTCTGATTGGGCAAAAGCCGCCACGTGATAATCCGGGAAAAAGTCATATTGGACTCCCGAATGTCATATTGGAATCCCAAGTGTGCAATATGACTTTTTTATCGGGACTCTGTAACGTCACAAATGAACTCTATTGTGGAATGAATCTGTGAAATTGTGATGCGCGCGCAACACTGGTGGATTTAGCTGACATTTCACTTCCGCATTGATTTTTTTTCACTTCTGTGTTTACTTTTCCAAATCATGCTTTCTGATGATCAAAATACAGGTTTTTATTGAGAATTTAGTGACGACAAATACCAAAAATAACCACAAAGTTTTATTCCCAAAATTTGGATAAACATACAGATGGATAATACAAATGTCATTATACAATGTTGCGTACAATATGAGTTTTTCTTGTACTCATCCAGGTTGTGGTGAATAGTCATATTGGACTCGACACTGCGTATGACATTTCACCACAACCTGGATGAGTACAAGAAAAACAACTACTGTACACAACATTGTATAATAACTTTATATTATTAAAGCCACATGGTCTTCATAATTCTATAATTTTATATTAGCCAGGTTCAGGTTATAACATGTGTTACTATGGTACTTCTATGGAGACGCACATGTTAGGAAAAGTTATATGATTTTAGAGAGTCAAACAAGTTTATAGATATCGGCCAGGTCTAGCGAAATGTGTTTGTAATAGTCTAATGGTGAGAACAAGTTGCCACAATGTGACCATGGTTAAATAGCTTGAATCAAGATAAGATCATTCCTGCAGGCGAATTCTATTCTCCTGCCACCTGCACTGTGTTGGTCGCTCAATTGGTATCAGAAGATTGAGTTTTTATCTCTTTGCTACATGTTGGACACAAAACTTCTAAATGGTTGACCATGTACAGCTATGCTCTAATTAATCAACCCCCTTAATGAGGTTGACCTGAGGTATTACCGCGGTGTAATATCATGATTGACATCGATGTTGATACCGCTGTACCATTGTCTCATTGGCATGCAGTTTGCACCTAATCAGGACTTAATTAAAAAAATAATATTTCTGTGAGAGGAGGACAAGATGTCTTTGAGTAGAGCTTTACTCTGTGGAGGAAACCCTCTTCTTGGACGGGAGGTCCACAGGAGGCCCAGGGTGTTTATGAGTACATGCGACATCTTGAGCGATCATGTCACGAGTTTCAGCAATCTAGTAGTTGAATAAGGCTGGTCAACCTATCGGCTGACCCAGCAAAATATCTAGATGGTGAGGGACCAGAGAGATGAGCAAGACTGGAGGGAGGCCTGCCGTTGAAGTAGGTCAAAATTGGCTGAGACAGCTGTAAGGGTGGACATAGCATTTCCAAAGTTCCTGGAAATGATTTTAGTCAAATCCGAAACATCTGTGGATCCTGACGTCTGTCACGGTCGGCCATATAGAGAGCAGATGTCATTAGGTCTGTAAACAAGATAATCTTTGAGAGCTTGGCAATGCAGCTTCTGAGTGGACTCAAATTGCTTCTTGGTTAAATAAATTGAACGTGGTTTAGAAGGCTCGAGGAGCGGTCCATGATCAAAATCCACCGGACTGACTGTAGTATCATAAGCTCAAGCAGGAAATCCCAGCAAATTCTCTGTCGGAGGCAAATTAAAGCATACCAATATTAATTCCCCGGTGAGGTTTTATAACAGAATAATAGTCAGTCAGAGCTTGACCTGGTGGGACTGAGGTATGAGCAACTGGGCCTGGAGTTGGATCCATTAAGGAGTCAATGCTTGACGAGATGCCAGGAGGCAAACACAAATCAGTGGGCAATGACATATATATGAGAGCAATAGAATACTTAAAATCTCGGGCTAGAGACTTACCCCACATTGGAGGCACTCTCAGACGGGATTGGGGAACTCGGACCATCATCGTAAACCTCCGAGTCCAGAGGATGCAGTGAGAGCACATCCTCATCGCCAGTGGGCACTGTCCATCTAGGCAGGCAAGTATCCCAGCTAGGTCGTCTGGTAAAGTTGAGGGACAAAATCTGGTGCCTCAGGATTTAAAGTAGAGGTCTATGAAGATTCTGGCTGAGTTGCCGAAGAAGGCCAGGAACCGTAAGACCAGGACCACACCGGAGGTGGCGGGAAGACGCAGGTGTATAGCCGGGATACTGGCTCACCTCAAACCTGGAGGGACTGACACTGGAAACGACCCAAATGGAGGACAGACAGAAGCCCATACAGTGAACTCACCTGGATAGGAGGTGGTGGCAGTTGGCACATGTAATGCAATGCCAGACAATGCGTCGACATGACCGGGGCTTGCCCGCTACAGGTAACAACTGTATGGCAAGAGACCGGCGGGTGCAGCATGGAATCAAACCTGGACTCCCATCGCTACAATAGATGTGGAGGCCGCAACTAGGGCGTAGCCGAGGCATGATCACTCCAAACCTCTGTACCCACGGGCCATATGGAGGTGGCAGACAAAGGAGCTACATCAGAGGCAAAGGCCTTTTCGTTTGGTTATAAGAGAAGCAACCTGAGTCCAAAACGAAGACAACCAGAGTCAAATACTGGTTTCTCACAACCACACAATAAACAATTGCTATTAGACATAATTGTTGGTATTGATAAATGAGAAAGTAATGAAAATTGAAAAAGGAGAAAACTAGCGACGTATCTTCAGTGCGAGCACAGAAGAGAGAAAAGAAAGTTTTCTTACTTGCGAGAGCTTTTGTAGAAATGAAACTGAGGCCACTTCCGGTTGACAAGTGCGCATAGAAAGAAACAAACCATAACTATTTTGTACCATTACATGACCTATGGATATGTTCGTTTCACAATGGGTTTTAATATAAAGAAAGCGCGGCCAAATTTTTCGTAAACTCTTCTGTGACGTGCGAAGCATGAGGGATAACCCAATTGTTCAGTGTCCAAGATATCGTTAACAGAGATATACCCACAATATTTCATTGAATTAATAATTATTTGGCTATGATCAGAACCAACAGGTATCTTCATTGGTACTGTCAAACTTCAAAATAAAACAAAAACTCAGTGCACCAGGGAAAATATGAAGCAACGTCAAAGTCCTGGGGATGTGTGTAAATGATAAAAATGTATAATTAGATCCTTAACCCTCAAATTCAAACTTTGTTATCTAGATAGCCTTGTGGGGAATTATAGGTCATGCCTGCCCCGCGATGACAAATTAGAAGTAACCTTGCATAATGAATGCATGGTAGCTAGGTGTCATGTATTTGGTTGCTAATTAATAAAGATGTTTCGATCAGAACATGGTCCGGTACCGCAGGTCAACCGCCAGTCGTCGCGATGAGATGGTTTGACTGCATTTGACTTGTGGTATTACCAGGGTTCTGACCGGCGTGTAACCTTGTTAAAGTGTCAATTAGAAGAGCATAGCTGCATGTATGTGTAGGCGATAAGGTCTTTACAGTAGCTACCACAGTTGAATGTTAAATTCCCTCTCCCTGCTTATGTGTATTTGATAAATCAACTTGTAAACTACGATTAGGAAGGTCACAAAACAATGACATCTCTAAACATGGATAAATATGGAGCTAGTTATAAAAGGTAATAGGATTGAGGTGAGATTTTATAATTTAAAAAATGGTTGAAATATAAAAATGGTAGACATGTTTTATCTAGAAGGCATGGGATATCTGAACAAATTACTCAACAAGACCTGTTTATACGTAGAATTAAGATAGGTGAATATATAATTTCTCAAACACTAACGACATACATATGTAAATCAAAATTGAGGAAAAAGATAGAGGTACAAAAAAAACTGTCATGTAAATGTCCAGTTCAAAGGACCAACACAAACACTTACCTGACATTAGCCCATCTATAAGACAGGAAAAACATTAAATTATTTGGGTGCAGCCAATTAAGAAATGGACGTTGATTTGCTTGCGTTCCGTGGAATATGGATGCAAGTTGGTCGGCCATTTTGTGTGGGACGAGAAAACCATTATAACTCTAATTTTATGGATGATACTCGCGGATCAACATCATATCATGTAACAAATCAAAATCAATATCCATTTCTTATATTTACACTAAAATTGCAAATTAAAAGAACATTTAACACCTGTTTTGCAAGTTGCGTCCGTATGATATGAAAACAAGTTGGTGCCTGCATGCGATTCACATGACGTGATTTCAACCAACCAATGCCCTACATTTGGTTTCCACAGCACGAAAGCATGTACAGGCTGAGGTCTTTATATTCCCCCAAATTCAAGTTGGTACCCACTGTGCCCAAAAAATTGAAATGCGCCCAAATGAATATGAGAATGTAACTTTTGTCATTGCATAGCTATGTGTATATATCTGTTTTACAGTATAACCTCTCCAAACTTGACCCCTATAAAGAGGATCCCTCTCTTCACTGAATGAATTTGTCTTTCCCAAATTAAGCCAACTACATTGCCACCAATAATTACCTTTGTAATCCAGAACCTCTGTACTCCGAATACTGGACGTGTTTATGCCCACTGTATAAAACACTTTAGTTTTCCATAAATATGCAGTACATTTGGCAATCATTAAATTTGTTTTTAAACTTACTTTTTTTCATTCTGGTTTAAAATTGCCTATTTTTTAGGTAGTGACGCGATATCTATGGTCTTACTTTAGCACCATTCTGGTAGAGTTTCCTGGACAGGTTTAGTAGTTTATTAACAATATTAGGTGGACAATTTATTATTCAACAAATAGATTACATTGAATGATAATAATATTGAACTAATCGTGTCTATTTGTATCCAAATTGCATGCTCACATACTTTTCAGATTATTTTGACCTGAGAAATGGGAAATTGACTTTGTATGGCATAATTGCAGCTTTGTAATGTATGTGAATAAATAAGCATTTTTTATTGAAAGTCCCATCTTTCATTTTGACTGGCACATTGAGATGTTCACCAACTCAGATGAAGATAACTCAGATAAATGATCCCGATTTTCGACATGTCAGGGTTTGATCTCTATGACTCTCTGATGTTCTGCTATATTTGCAGTCATGAGAGACCAGGGCCCTGTACTATAGATTCCTGTGTTTTGAGTCACGGAAAACGCATAAAATACTATGGACACTGGCAATTTAATAGTGCAGGGGATTTCCCGTAAATTACCAGAGCTATTTGTGTTAGTTGGAGAGTGGTTTATTTGATGTATAAAGGTGACTAATTTCTGATACTTTGGTTTAATATTTTGTCACAATTGCGCACGGTGAAAAATCATTCCATCGGTAGCTCGTGGAATTCTCGTTGCCATGTTGAAATGTTTTATTCCACCTCGATTGCATATTAGAGCAGAATATATGGAATCCAATGACCATGATGTGACACCTCACCCCAATCTATTCATATTTGCACCCTATGCCCCATGTACAACACAATTGAAACAAAATTGAATTGCCAGAGAAAACAGAATGATAAAAATATGGGAAGGGTGCAAATATATAATTCAATATATTTCCTTTCCCAAAGGGTTGGTGTTACTTTTTGTTTACATCTATGGTATGGTCTGATTTTATTCTGCAATATAATCTATATAAATACAAAATACAATAAAATGTTTATAATTATATATTGCATGCAGATCATAGTCTCGAGAACCATCTTCCCGCCAACTCCATGTGCAGATAAATAATAATTATTGGCAAGAAGTCAGGTGATGATTTCATTAAACATATATACAAGTATATTAATAAAGTTATATTTATATGTCCCTGGTCCATATATAATATATATTAATTACACATAATTAAGGGGTCATCTCAAAACTACTATCGGGACCCCGATAAATATCCCGATAGGATCCCGATAACTCAAATACTATCTTCTAAATTTCCCGATAGATCCCGATAGAGCGGTCGCCATTTCCCGAAAATATCCCGATACCACATCCAAATATTCCGATAACACGCTGATTTCCCGATTTCCCGATAACTTTCTGAAAGTAATGTACGTAGCATATTGCCGATAACTTTCCGATAATTTACCCATTTATTTCAAGAACAATTATGTCTGATTTGATAATCAACGAATCGAGCATGTTGTTTTGTTTACATATTTGTTTCCGTTTCCGGTTCAATGTGTTGTCATTACTTTTGGATTCGCCCACAGCTTCCTTCGTAAGCACATTTTTATTGGGGTGGAAGCTTGTCTAAAAGAATTAAAACTCGACACGTTTCAAGTTTTGATTTCGAAGTTATTAAATTGTCCATTGAATTATTTTTGCATATTATTCATACAGCACATATCTCCTAGAAGCGCTCTGAAGGAAACATAAAAAGGAATAGTATTATAAAGGTAGTATCCCTCAACACTAGCAATAGACTGGTCCCAAAGTGAACATGAGAAAAAATTCAAATAAATATTTCATAAAAATCAAATAAATTACCAACATGTGAAACAACTGCCATAAGATTACGATAATTACTACACATTGGCTTCAAATAGTTGATTTTCAATAGCAAAGTAGCTTTCTTTAAACAATATTTGAGAACTATATTGTTTGGCTGATCTCCCCCCACCTAATTTGCGCTTATTTTTTTGGCGCCATCAGTGTCTAGTAAACAAGGATTTTGATTCATCATTCAAGAATAAATTTGTTCTCAAAACTTCGGCCAATAAATATAATTTCTCCCATTGTATTTTTTTATCAATCATACTCAGTGTAAAATTGACAAGGTAATTCTTAAAATGCAGATAACGAAATGCGCTAAATCATTATTTTAGAAAATGGCGTGTCTTGCACGTGTTCGCCTCGCCGCCACAAGCAATTCAAATAAAAATTAACATAAGTTTTACGCAGTCAATTCTTCAATTTTTCACATCACAATTTGGCGAATTTACTGGAGGCTATCTAAATGATAATGCGCAGTGAATGTGAACATTAGTAATCACACAAGAACAAAATAATCAGCACTGACAAAACTGTTTACCCCTCCGAGAACCTCATATGCACCTAATGTTCGTACTTGACCCAGTTATGATCGATAGATCCCTGCACAGTTCGGTGCGTCGATCATGCCCGTCATATATGACATAATATTGTCAAGTCATTTTAAAACGATGGACTGGCTATTAATATCGATAAAAGTACGCGCATTTGAGATATCAAACTAAATAAATGTTAGCAAGACATCTTTTTGAAAAAAGATGACGAAAAATAGGTACTACAAATAAATCGCATCGTGTTAATACCTAAACCTTGATGATGCAATCATGAAATTTGACACTGTCAACATAATTAGGCTATGTTCAACTTATCGAAATAATCAATGCAGCCTATTTATAATTAGTAGTAATTACAGAAAACGAAATTAATGTAGAGTATATACAAAATCAGCCCATGCACACATTTAATTGTCAGTTAAATGTTATGATTGCTTCGCGTATTTATAATTTTTGCACTGCAGATTTGCATGGAATTTTCCATTCATAGTTCCACAGGTCTGTATAGACGCTCTTTATTTACCATAAAAAATGATTCATGAAAAAACTATGGAATTACTACTAAATTGTTAATGCTAAAAGTATACATATAGAGCAGGACCCTCCCCCCTCATGCATGATCGATCTACCCCCCCCCCCCCCCCCCCCCCCCCTGAAACCCGAAACTGCATGACCATGCAGAATGTAGGCATGTTATGTTATGACTGCCTAGATAAGTCAGTTTATTTCTAAAGCACTCGATTGTGCACTCACTCATTAATTAATTGTGTCGTCGGCGATTCGCGAATAAATACAAATCTTTTGCATTTGCCATAAATATATATCTTTATTTCCTCCATATTTAAAAGTCGGAGGTATTTAAACATATCACAAACACAAGCTTTGAAGATAGTATACAACTGCATACATATTTGGGTATGCTCCCCGCGACTTGATTTTGAAGGGGTGTATTGTCCGGGTAAAATACCGATATTTTACGTAGCACCCACTGATTACCACAGTATACATAATAGTTCTACGACACGTACGTGTTCCCCGATACTGTAAAACTTTATACTGACAATTTCTCATATTAGGAAACTAATAAATAAATTATAAAGATAGGCCTATAAAACATATAATCCCGATAAAAGTCCCGTGTAATCCCGATACAGAAACTTTCCAAACAACATGCAGTGTTGTTTTCGGAATATGATACTCCGAAAAATGAAAGTAAACTCCGATAGAATCCCGATAGACTAAGTAAATATTCCGATAATTTCCCGAAAAACGTTGCATCATTTCCCGATAATTTCCCAATAACTGTATATATATGCGATCGGGATCTATCGGGAAATAGGCTGATTTCCCGATAGTAATTTTGAGATGACCCCTCAGTTTTGACGAGTACAGGAGTGTCGAATGGGGTGTGGGGGTTAATTAATCAGTATTGGAGTTAGCAGGAACTGTTCTACAATCATAACCCCCTATCGACACATCCCTGTATGAAATTCATAATTATTGAGTATTTTGGTGAGAATGGCCCCTGCAGGGAAGGATCCAGATAATTTTTGGGGACACCTGTTCTGTATTTGAGTATGTGCCCATATAAATTTGGATGTTAAAATATTCAGTACTGGATACTTGATTGTGCAAATAAAGGCTCCATATTATAGACTATATATCATCTGCGGGCTGATGATTTGCATTACTAGTACATTTTGTTGAATTATAGAAAAATTCCTTGAAAATATGGAAGATCCAACTGGAATAAATACTATCTACATGCAATTTGGGGACATTTGGGTCTCTATAGTTTGGGCACCCAAACCTGTAACAGGTATCAAAACATCCCTGGATCCTTCTCTGGGCCCCTGTGACAACTTTTCTGTGGAAACCCTATGTTTATCAAAGGCAACTTCTGTCAGTTTTGAACCACATCCCAAAATATATCCATATATGCCCGTGCATATATAATTTGAACCCAGCACCCTATTAAACATGATATGACATTTGGCCCCAGTGGAACTTAGCACGCTGCCGAAGGGCTAATGAATGAGTGTGCAATACACTCAGCGTTAATCCTACATATCGACATTCACAAGAGTTTCACTGCAGTTGGTAATTGTTAATATCAGCCTGTCAAGCGAGTTCTTGTTTTTTGTTAAGATAGACAATTCCCATACTATAGAATAACACAAAGTTTGAGTGTTAGGGCACTCCATTCGCCCTCAAAACCGAGCAGCTCGCTGCTAAAATGAATCCCAGTTAAAGATGGCTCACCGAGAAGACCATATAAGTCATTTCAAGTCGATTTATATTGTGAATAAAGAGTATAAATCAACAATTATTATATTCCAATAAACAGTGCAATTGCTCGAGTACTATAGAACACAAGTCTCGCTTTACAAGATTAGGAAATTTATCGAGAAAAGTTCTCCGTGACTTATATCACGGGTATTTGGAATCTATAGTACAGGGCCCTGTACAATCAATCCGCCATTTTGAAAATGACATTTACAGGAGAAATTCCCCAATCAACCAGAAAAGGGCATCACAGTTGATATTCAGAATTTTGGGTTGTTGTTGATCACTTCCGAGAGCAATAAATCATTGACTGAAAGAACCAGAAAACTTGACAATGATTGCATGAACATAGATATCTTGTTGCTAAAATGTTTGATGTAGTTTTGTGTATCCCTATTCATTGCTGTTTTGCATATCCATTTTGACAGTTCAAGTTATTTTATTTACAGTTACTTGTAAGCGAGCTTGTCCAATTAGATAGGAATTTCCGCCGGAGATCTGAGTTTTTAATCAGAGTGACCAATCATTTTGAATGGGGATTTGCATGCAAACCACCCCAGCAAAAGTTATATATCAAGCATTGTCTGGGAACTGAAGCAGCCATATGATTAACAGACATAACATTTAACTGGCGGCTGGGCTTGGTAAATAGGCAATTTTTGCTATAAATTTATCTTTGAGAATTTATTTCTGGAATTACAACACGAAAAAGCAATAAAAAAAAAGAAAAAAAAAAAGAAGATAAATACATCACCTTTCTCAATGGAACAAATTCTAAGCCGACCCGCAAGATAAATGTGTATTGTTTTCAATACCGCACACAGTCGCAGTTTTGTAACTTTTACTGCGGAGATTTGCATGCATGGAAATGTCCATTCAGTTCAAAATTGTTTGACCTCCTCCTTTATATAATTTGCTGCGTTGTCGAATTATGAAATTTTACCGTAATCCAGTGCTGCCGTAAACAATGCAAATTTTGATTTCGTACGAATAATTTTGCGATGAGGTAACTTGTCCTCGTTTGGGTCATCGGTCACCATTTAAAAAATGTGCAAACCAGTATCAATAGAGGAATAAAGACTCAAATAAATTATTCCCCTACCCTGGTTTATAGTATACTTACCGTGTGGCATGTGGATCGTCTTACATTTTCAATTTGTCATTCTATATCAAACTCACGTTTAATGTGGACGCAAAACAGGGGGTTTACAGTAGCCCAAAATGTGACACATCTCTGCACGTGCTATATTCTGAGAATACTGTAAACCCAGTTCTAGTAGTGTCGTTAACATTGCAAATCTTCATAATGCTCCCAATGTTGCTGACAGCTAGTCGGCTTATTTGGTGAGTCAGCAGTGTGACAAAATTCGTGATTTCGTGATATCTCCATATTAAAGTTCTTGTGCGATTCAAGTTTTTCAAGTGTGATAGAGATGAGTACTTTTTAAAGTTCAAAAGAATAACATGGCTAGGGAATATATTTCTTAGTTATCACCTGTTCCTGAATAATGTATTCCACTGTACGTGAAGGTCCCATCTCGAAATTGCACGATTTAAGTGACTTTGTGAACGATTTCCTTTGCGTCGCTTACAATTATGGAATTTCTCCTGGGTAATTAATTCAATGTTTATTGCGATATCTGCTCACAAGAGTCACAGAAAAGCATGCAATCACAACCCCCTAATGTGAAGTAGATTATTGAGAAACAAGTATATATATATTAACAAAGAAATATATTCCCTGCCTTGTTTGTTCAATGTTATTTATAAAGTTCCCTGTCAGAACTGGTCAGAAAATAAAAATGTTCCCAGGTTTTGTACTGGCGGAATATGATATATGCGGGCGTTAGCCAGAGTTGAGATTCATGGCATTATATCTAGAAATTTGCAAGAGTTGGAATTGCCAAGTTACAACCCAAGGGGTGGGCAGTGTGGAAATATATTATATATATATTTATATCTCTTAATATGTATGACTGAGTTATTTAATTTATCTTCCACAAATAATACACACATATTCAGAAGATTCATAGCAGAACTATGGTTAATTATATATAACCAGCAATATCCCCACAGACAATGTATCAAGTCACAGAATTGTGCAATTCATGACATCACTTGCGTGCGCTCTCACAGTCCGACGACTGGGCACTGTAAACCCAGTAATATTCAACGCATGTAAATTAGAATGCTTCTGTTTGGTTAGCTGAGTGATGGTATCAAGCCAAAATGTTTACCTGTGTCTTGTTTTGGCCTGATTCCTATTGTCATTTTGAGAGACACAATGTAGCATATACGGCACTCAAAAGCGACCTGTCGACAGGGAAGTGGGTAGAGGGTTTCATTGGGGTGTCCAACTTGGAATTTCAAACCACACCCCACCCCTTGATTCAGACCAAGTTTGCTAATTCCATTTGCACCCCCCTCAGATTTTCCTGATTGCAAAATCCTATTATCTATAGACTGGCCTCCAAGCTTTCTAAGTGCTGGAAATTTCCAACCTTACACCCCCTCCTAAGGTTGGAAAATTACCAACTGATGGTCATTTCAGTCAATTTTTTTTACATAAAGTAGGACAGTTTAACATATGGATGTTGATTTGCTTGTGTTCCATTGAGTATGGAGCAAGTTGGTCTGACATTTTGCGTGTAACCACAAAGTAGTTGGAGTCTTGCGTGACGTACTTTCGACCAACCAACACCACAGCATTCATGTTCCGCGACGCGAATGCATATGTGATTGTAAATATAAAAATGCTGCTCTAAAAACAACAAATTGCCCAATTAATATATTGCAGGAAAACAAACTACGAGAGCAATTTCAAACTATTGTTCGTTTGAAATTTCCAATTATTTTTGTGTCAGTTGTGAAATTTCCAACTGCATGTTAAAAAATTTCCCAAAGTAAACCATATAGATCTACGGCAGCGTTGATATAAAATAAATTAATGTTTAGTCACATTATCTTGAATGCACTGGTCCCCAGAACAAAATTTGACCCCCACCCCAGTAACACGTACTTCGCCTAATCCTATAGGATTAAGTATTACTGTGGTGGGGGTCAAATTTGTTTCTGGTCACCTGTGCTTGAATGTAAGTGAATAAAATACTAAATAACGTTGATGGTTCTTGGTCGAAAGTTGCAAAGATCTGAAAACGTAGTAGTAACCTGACCACTCCGACCTTATATTTAATTTGTTTTCACTATTTAAAACCAACGTTTTGATGTAGACACAAATCAAAGGGTTTACAGTAGCAAAGGCTCTGAATATCACACAGAGCAAGCACGCACTTGCTATATTTGCAACATTGTCGGATTCTGAGAATACCGTAAACCCAGTGCATTCCAATTGAGGGATTTGTGGATGATTTTGCTTTGCGCCACTTATTACCAGGGCCGTATATTGCAGCATTAATTGCGCGAATATGGTTTTTATTTATGGGGAGGTTATTTCCTCAGCGAAGCGGAAATGGCTGAGTCATTGAGAATGGACGTAACATGTTACATGTCTTTCTCTGTTGTGTCTGGAAAACAATATACACCAAGAACAGAAACGACGATTTATTAAAAACTCCCATGGAAATTTACGGAATCGGGAGTTTTCCCAAAACTCCGATATAAAACTCTGATATAAACTCCGATTGAATCGGAGAATTTTACCGATTACACCGCGAAAAAATCTCTGACAGAATCAGAGTTTTATACCGATACAAAAACTCCGATTGCCGTCGGTATCGGAGATCGGAAATATCCACCGGAAACTTCGATCTCCGGCGAAAATTCCGATCTAATTGGACAAGCTCCCTAAACCAGGATTTTTCCCATTTCCAGTTGGATATTATTACATCACGATGCGTACTAAAATAGAGCTGGGCATTATTTTGGTCGGTGATTTAATAATGGCAGATGGATTGCACTGGTCTCTCATGATAGAATGTAGAGTGAAGAGACGTACCCTCATATAGCCAGTGTCTAGTAAAACGGATTACCTAACATTATATAATGTCCCCGACTTTTCACTATTGTTATTGTTGTCTATAAACTGATATCTCTCCATTCTAATATGTGATAGTAAATTTCATCCAGTGCCTTTAAATTGTCTGGAGTTACAATTATTAATTTAGCACACAATTACTAATTGTAACAAGAGCATGAGGATCAGCTAATCATTTTCTTAAATATAGTCATCTACTTCATGTTATGTCAACAAGTCAGGAAGGTAGAGGGCAATAATCGCCACAAGGCCACAAGTTACTATCCATATTCACATACTATAGTAAATATATAAAAAAATTATAATTTTTTGTCATAACATCAAGCATCGAAATAAAAACGCCATTTTTATTCAATGCGGTTGGGCCTGAGAAACAAAACCCAGCTGCATATAAGAAATATACATGGTGGCCGTAGAGTTGTCTTTGTCAAGATTGTATAAGTGAACACTAGTCTGTTACCAATTTATAGAAACAAATAATCTTGTGTGAATATTCTTTGACGGAGGTATACTAGAATTATAATCGAAAGAGTTATTTGTATGTAGCTAGTCATAAAGTGGGGAAATTCACTAGAGATAAAATATCATAGTTAAATCGCCTCTAGTATAACTGAAGAGCGATAGCATGAATCAGACTTATTCTAGCATACTGTTTTTTTTTTAGGTTATCTGATCTGCCTGTGTTATAGTTTGAAACATAAGTTTTTGGTATATAGAAAATATGAAATTAGTGATTCTCTCATATGAAATTTATGAAACAAGTCTTAAAATATTCCAAAGTCTCGACAAAACAGAAAATTTGAGACGTGTTTCTTAAATTTCATATGAGAAGAACACAAATTTCATATTCTATTTATCAAATGACTTATCAAAAGTTGATTTTCATGAAAAACACTACATTGACACAGTAGAAATTGGTTAAACTAACAGAATTCAAGTTTAACAGGTCTGGGAAATGTGAAAATTCAGCTACAAAAGCTGAAATCATCTATTCTAGCTGAATTCATTTATAAATATTATACTCTCTAGCTGGTAAGCTTCATGCAACATGATTTATAAAATATGGAAAATGCGCATCAAAAACAAGCTACCGATGTCATCATCTAGTTTCTAAATGATTGAATCAGGCATTATTTAATACTTCGACAAAGTGCTGCCACTTCACAGTATATTTTATTTCAAATGAAATGGTAGTGTGCCGTAAGGTCACTTCGGGTCATCGCTATGCGCCGTTATTAATTGCTCACTCATTCTAGTGTACCATTACTGGATGATATTTTTATGGACTCAAATATTCGTACATGTACTAGTATGTACATAATTTAAATGCATCTTCTGCTTTATGACTTCCGATCTTGGCAGATATGAATGCTTTTTTCACCAAAAGACTCATCAAACTCAAATAAAAACTAATTATTTAACAACAAAAATAGTACCTGTGTATGGTATTCGCACTTCACAATTGTACACAATTCCACCACAAAGCACAAATTGCTTTACCAAGGAGTGGCAGCACTTTCTCAAAATAAGGACCCTAGATTTGTTCATTTAGAATTTTAATTAAGAAATCGGAAAACTGTTTTTGATGTGCATTTTCATTGTCGATGCCATTCTAGCCATCTGGATTTAAAATTTTAAACTTTGTTAGAACATTTAAATTCAAAAGAATACAAACTATTGAACATTTGTGTAAGTGATTACATCATTCTTAATGTTTCTGACATTGTTAGTTTGTCTCATTATGAATGTTGAAAACAGCGTAGAGAGTCAGATGAGAGATTATGGTCGCTTCTGCGTCACCAAGTGCTGGTGTATTTGGAAATAGTCTTGCACACAAATTTGACCTAGAACTTTAAAATAAAAGCCAATCGCAAAGACGCTTCGAAAAAATTGACCAATAAAAAATGGAAGGTGTTATTAAGTACTAACTAATAACACCTGGAGTTATGAAATACCTGAGCCCCAATAAAAAGAACCAGTCATGATAAAATAAGATACTCTCATTTGACTTGGTTCAATCTCTTCAGATGATTGACTCACTAAATACACATACCCTGCGAGTCTACTTCCTCCATGTAGTAGCTAACCACAGCATTTGTTCCTGAATCAGCATCATTTGTATTGAGGGCACCAATAGAAGAGCCAGGAGGGGTGCTTTCGACCGTGTAGAAGTCATATCTGCTCTGAGAGAATGTTGGAGCATGGTCGTTTTCATCTGTCACATATATGGTAAGCTAAAACAGAATAAATTTGTTAAATTACGGTATTGGAACATACAAAGTGTTCATGGCCAGAATGTTGATATTGTGTGCTTGTGTAACAGGAGAACACCTCACCTTGGATATCTCACATATTATTTTTATATATAATCATTATGTTTGTCAAAAGATTATTTCAAGAAATTATTTGATTTAAAAGTTGAGTTATCATGCTATGTTGTGGATATTAGGTTTAGGTTATTTTTATAGCTGTACTACATACAGAAGCTGTAGCTTGTTGGTGCTCCTCTGTTTTAGGAGCTTTTGGATTATCCAAAGCTCTAACAAGAAGATTGTACTGTGTCTTGGTCTCATGATCCAGCTTTGCATCTTTACTGATGATGATAACTCCCTGAAATGAATTGGAAGACATATATAAAAAAGAGCACCACATGTAGTTGAATAAACTTCATTTTTTACCATATCTCCATTCACATTGGTCGGGATAAAAGTTGCATGGCCTTTGAGTCTAGGTCAAGTAGCTCACTTGAAAGCGGTCACTAATCATTGGTGAAACGTGGTTGATGAAAAACATGCGCTTGGAGTTGTTTAGTTTGGGAATTAAAGAGCTGTCAATCTTGCAAAGCAGTTTTATTAAAATGGCTTCAAGCTGAAATAACAAAAATCACAGACTTACAATATGGAAAGTAAATTTTTTAATTCTTATTAATTAAATATACACAGGGTAGCATTTTAGATGCGACATATGAAATATCAACAGTTCACACATAAACAGATAGACTTGGAAAGTAAATGATATCCACAGCAAATATCCATATACGAATGAACAAGTGGTACACAAAAAGCTTAATAACAAGAAAGATACAAATTCAAATACACAAACCACACACATGTGACACCTACTACAGAAAGACACTCGCACGAAAATGGACAAACTGACATTCATACAGTACGAGCATGCGAAAACTAGCATTCACACACAAACAGATATACCTAGAATTAAAAATAATAACCAATGTAGCAACTGGTAGCATGATAGCAAAACCTTGATCCAGAGCAACCATCCACATGCCACATGTAATGTATAATAAAGATTGAGAGACCTGTAATGACTGACACAATAAATATAGTTCATCACTTATAATGTATTCAAATACAAACATTATGTCGCAAATGAGTCGTATATGAAATGTATGTTGAAGATAAACACAATTCCAGAAGATTTTACAAATGCCGGCTGATACAGACCCTGGCTCATATGGACCCTGGCTCTTACAGATCACCGGCTGATATGGACCCTGGCTTATATCTCTTTCACTGCCGATCGCGACTACAGTCAAATTACCCATACACTGTCGATAGTCAAAATCGGGTACATGCTGCCAGCAGGACGGGTACATGTGATGTAAATATGGCCGCCCAGTGAATATGACGCATTTGAGTTCCAGTGATGGGCACATACATGACATTTTTATAAGTTCCAGACTATATAACACCAGGAAACGTGTGAGATAGTGCAGATAAGAGGCAGTCTCTGTATATATGACTATAAAACGCGAATCGTTATATAAGGGCACTTGGTGATGTCATGGTCACGTGGTCTTTTCATGGGTCACGTGTTTATCTCTAGCTATCACATTTTTACCAATAATATAAAATGGAAACTCAAATACAGCAAACCTACCCAATATGATATGTTCATCAAATGCTTATAACATAATGAAGTCGGAAAAATATCCAAAACATACGGCCATACTGGTGTTATATGTAGATCCAAGATGGCCACCAAGGTCACGTGACCAATTTGAGGTGGCCAATGTGGCTCCAACATATCAATATGTCTATATGGTCCAACAACATAAGTCAGACATTTATGATATATTGAAATGTTAATGCATTACCCGCACCTATACATGTATGTACATGGTATATGTGACCACTCACACATTAGTTCATGGTAATCACCACAGTCACGTGACCTATTAAAATATGGGTATATATAGCACATTTTGTATGGGTATGGATCCCTCCCTGAAAGATGACAACTAACGTGAGAAATAAATGTTGAGAATGACCAATTTCTGGCAATTTTCTGCTTCGAATGATTAGCACCCATATATACCCATATACGCATGAATAGGAATCAAACACAGCCATTTAATAGTGTGTAAACTAAGATGGTTACCAAGGTCACGTGACTTATATGGTGGTGGCGTGAGTGGCTATGAACTTGCGATGCCTATGTCTAGTCACATTTGAAGTTTCAACACATTATGCCAAGCGATACTTGAGATACCCTATGTTACTTATATACACTTATATACACCCATAATGCTTGTATACATGTATTGTATGCTTGGCAGTGGGGAATCCGTCTGTGGTGCTGAATGGCAGTGAAAGAGATATGGACCCCCGGCTTATACGGACCCCGGCTTTAATATCCTAGTTATGCCACTCCCTCACAAGAATTAGAGATTATTGCCTTTTGAGAAGTATTGGATAAGCCTGTCTTCTTTGTAGGCATCTCGAAAGAACATCCAGATGACCTACATGCAGAGCATGATAGAGAATATCTTATTTTTATAAAGTATAATACATACAGTGAACTATATGGATATATGTCCTGCTTTGTAAAACCACAGAAGGAAAGAGGTTAACTTTTTGGTCGCCTCCCGACGTATAATGTGCTTGCTCGGTTAGTCATGCATGAACTCTCCCATTATAACCGGATGTACTCGATGGAATTGATTCAGTTTTATTTCGGACTCAATCAGGAGATTGGCGAGTTGCGGGGTTGGGAATGGCACCGCCATGGGAGGGATCTATGATAGTTCATTGTTCAGGCTTTCTTTAAGGAAAAATGTATTATACTTATAAAAATAAGATTTTTCCGCTAAAGGAAGCCGTTCACACTGAACTATATGGATTTGAATGCAAGCCGAGGGGGAGGCATGAGCAATAAATTTAATATCCAAATTTAGAGGGGAATGTACTCTTCTGAAACAGATTGCACATAAATATGAACTCTTAAAGAATCAGCTATGATGTGTTACGTGAAAATAATTCATATATTCAGAGTCCTACATTGCTCAAACGTGTACCTCCCCCCTTGTTTTGGAAGAAACTTCCCAGGTGGTGCCATCCAAATCATATTTGCGTGCGAACCGATCAAGTATAACTAAAGAAGGTACTTCGTCTCTTCTTTCTTCTCTTCGTCTCTTCGTTCTAAGGTCTCAGACACCCTGGAGTGCAAGGAGCCAAGTCACTCTCCGCCTCAGTGACAGAACGACCTGCACCTTAAAGGGCACCAAACACAGAAGGAGGGCCCACTCTGAAGATGGCTAGACCCAGGGTTAAACACCCCAGCATTAGAGATTCAACAAAGGCCGTTGGCTGTTAACCTGATGCCCAATTTGTGGCACAGGGAGGAAATTGAGAATCCCATGCCCAAAAAGGGGTTGGATAAGCCATTATATTAAGGGGTGGAGCCATCAGACCAGAGGGAGCCCCCCAAGTGCAGGTGGTCCTGACCAAGCTGATTATCCTGACCAAGCTGGAGGGTGGGGAGAGGTCATTGTTCTCCGACCCCAAGACGGGCGAGTGGCATGCAAGGCAAGGCCTGTTTCGTTGAACGAGTGGCCTTGGGGACTTGCTACCTCGATGGGTGCAGCCACTGCCTGCGCCAAGCTGCCGAAGGCCACTGGCTTGTGTCGATTCTTGCGCAAGCGATTTGGCGCCCAGAACCACTGAGTTGGCAGCGGACAAACGACCTGAAGGTCCCAAGTACCCCAGCATCTTCTCCACCGGCCACATCCCCACTGACGTAGGGAGCAAATTAACTGGTATTGCATCGCAATGTGCTACCCAAAGGTGGATAATAGCTTTGCAATTTGGTATGAATTGTATATGATTTTTTAACAATGCCATCTAATGATGGCAATGTGAGGTTATTGGTTAAACAAAATTTCAAAAGTAATTTGCTCCCTGCACTGATTGGTCTTAATACTATCAAAGCACGACCGGGGGAGCGTGAACTGGTCCTGTCATCCTTCTTAGAACTGTGATCACCTGTCTCTGTGGCCAGTATCCTAAGATATCATTCAGACCCGATTAGATCATGCTAGAAAGCCCTACCAAAGCTGCGCCCTTCACCCCAAGGATCGAAGCCATGGCAGGGATCCCCGTCAAGATCCAACATATCACTAAAGACATATACAATACCACTGAGAGCGTGATTAACAGCCATAAAGCACAATTGATCAATGGTGCTTAGGACTGAAGATCGTAGGGGACCAGTGCATTTATACTACCAATCCACTTCCCCAGTGGAAGACCAACCAATGGCGAACTGATGGCGAGAAACGGAGGTACACAAATCATACCGATTGAATGTGATATATCAATAGCAGACAAAATCGTTCATAGCTCTTTAAATCAATAATTTTGATGTGCACTGTCCTGGTCACCCTACGTCATACTCAGGCTTCGGTACAGAACAGCATGATGTCTCTGTCTCCCGACATGTAGCAGAACAACCAAGGTGTTTTATTATTAGGTTAGTTTGATGCATGCATCAATCTAAGGGAAGACCCTCTCCGGATATGGCTGCCTAAAGAAACAATACAATATTGATTGATACAAATGGCAGTAACATACACGCATCGGAAATGGTGCACCATAGTGGGGAAGTTAATAGCCAGGTTGTTAGAAACGGAAGAAGCCACATGAAGGAGAGGAACCTCCCCCGACCTAAGAGGTTCTGGAAGGCAATTTTAGGAGAAGAGGACAAATACTGAGTATACTGAAACATTCTGAGGTGGCAGCATAGCTAAGTCCCTGTGATTGGGCATATGGTGCCATGGGGTCTGGATCCACTCTCTCACAAGGGTGGACCTCTGCCCGTGGGAAAAGTTTCAAGTTGCTGGTCGAAGAGTTCAAAGATAGTCCGGCCTGTTGGATTTCCCAGATAATCAATTTTAGATTGGGGCAATAGAAGAAGAGCCATGTTTTGGACTCTTTTCGGAAAGGCTATTGGCAGTGGTCATTGGGCACATGACAATATAAATGCTTTCCATGGAGCTGCACTTCATACTTGTGTGAAGGCTATTTGCTATATGAACGATACAAAAGTTTGTATTCCAGGAGACACTATTTAGTCAACAAACCAACCCAGCAATTTGAAATGATGGGTATATTTATCTGTATTGTAGATATATCAGTGGAGGAATCAATTCCGGTTAGAGACTCACTGGTCCAGATGTGACCACGGCCGTGTAACCTGATAACCCTGTGGTAACTCCAGTGGCGTTCTTTAATTGCATACACCGAGGCATGCACACGGGTCAGCCATTAAGGCGCATGCTCTATGAGACTGTGTCTGCACCCACGACAACATACTGGTATGAGAGACAGAGTAAAACTGCCATCACTATTACCAATCCCAGCCGGAATCCCCACAGATCACGATTAATAGGCCATCATGATTATTTGGCACCAAAGAGCAAGACAAGCCCACCGGTTCCTACCGGCTTGCCTATAATCGTAGCTATTGTTCATTAGAGCATAAACAATGAGATAGATATTAAATCGACATACAAATCTGCGATTGATCATTAGCTATGATGTCCTTGGGTATCATGGCAAGTGTGCAATCCTCAAAGGATAGCGTTTCTAAATTCTTCAGTGAATTTGATGCTCATTATGAGAAGCGAACTATGAATGATAATTCTGATACTCGTCAGATATTAATCCCTGGCTGAAAGTAATAATATTGCTACCGACTAGTAGTACTACTATCGTATTAAGTAACAAATTAACAATTATTATTAGACGTCGACTAACCCATAGAGCTGAATCATGGATCCATTTGTGATAATATTGAAATATAAAACAAGTATTGTGTGAAAGCACATGGTTCAGAACATTATTAGAGACATGTAGCGATGGATCTATTGAAAGAAACCCCATGAGTCGAAATGCCACGAGTTTAATAACGTTCGCACAAAATTAGGAGAATTCGGGCAGCAAACCACGTAGCGTTTTGGATCTTACCAATTCCATCATACAGTATTGCTCTAAGTAATCGACTCGTTAACCACAGCAGAATTATGGGTAACTTGTTGGGGAGAGCTTTCAGATGAATGGCAACAAGCCATATTTCCGACTAAATCCTGAAAAGTTACCCATAATTCTGCTGTGGTTAAGGAGTCGATTACTTTAGAGCATTACTGTACCATATAGGCTCTATAATAATACCATAGATGCACTTCTCACAATAATCTGTGTGCGGCTTAAGGCATTGGAACGATGGCCATTCCATGGCGAAGTTGTCAATTTAAAGACGCAAATAAATTTAGCATGGTAATTATCAGTTGTTTGAAAACATGGAACAAATGTATGTTTGAAGCGAAACGGTCCAGGAATTCTAAACCAATAATTATAAAAACGAACGGGTAGGCAACCAAAAGCCTTATTGTATCGACAAATTGAATTTGTTGAGTTGGGTGAAACTCGAAATTCAGAAAGATACTCCCTTTAAACATCTTGTTGGCTACCCAGTAGGAATAAAACTGAATCAATTACATCGAGTACATCCAGATATAATGGGAGCGTTCATGCGTGACTAACCGAGCAAGCACATTATACGTCGGGAGGCGACCAAAAAGTTAACCCCTTTCCTACTGTGGTTTTACAAAGCAGGACATATATCCATATAGTTCAGTGTGAACGGCTTCCTTTAGCGGAACAATCTAGATTACATTCTAGATTACACATAGAGCATGCCCCAAATGGGTGAAACATAAAGAGCGTCTGCATCGTTTCTGTTGGGTATATGATGTTTTATAACTCTCACAGTATCACAAACCCGATGTGTCAAACTGGAACATTCAGCCAATAACTGCCTGACAAAGCCAAGTGACATCTCAACAAGAAGCAGTTAGACATTGTGTAATTGAAAATGAATTATGCCAATAAGCAACAAATCAGTTGAATATATACCAGTTATGTTTTTACAAACATGTTTTCACAACAAAATCGAATTCAGTGGATTCATGTTGATCAATAATCACTGACCATTCATCGTCGCATGTCTGTTTAACGATATAAAGGGATCACGCAGGGATTACCGATCAGGAATGAATACGATTCAATAAATGTTTTCTCAAGTGAGAACATCACAGTTATACCTTGTGATAAGACAATCATAATTATATGTTACATTGGAATTCATAAATAGAATTTATAACTGGAAAATAAAAAAAATCAAGCACGAGTTTAGAAAAGTAAAATATAAATAAAACTGCATATTTTAATTGAGGTCCGTATAAGCCGGGGTCCGTATAGGCCAGGGTCTGTATGAGTCAGGGTCAGTAAGGGCCAGGGTCCATATCAACTGCATACCGATTTTGCTAGCAGTTAACTAAGTTCTATTGAGCATACATCGTCGGGTAGATGCGAATTAGACTTACACATTTACTGGACTCATTTTATTTCATGGGAACAACATCAGCAAATCATGCAATTGCAAGCATCCAATTTATGCCAGAATTCAGTCCGACCGAAATCAATATATCTGGCCAAGCCGAGGTGATCAATTTTGCAAACAATTCAACGAACAAACTAACCTGGTCTTACTGAAAGGAACATGCAAAATAACATCAGCATACAACTCAATCAGTTATATATACCACAAAGGTCTTGTTATCACCGCGTGATACAAGAGTGGTAACATGTGTACTCATGGGCATAATAGGCCTGGCTAACCCCATAACATTGCCATATTCCTTTGAGCTCTAGTTAGCCTCACGTCGTATGCCCTAGCTCATTATGTCTCGCACAAATCTAACAACTCGCCACACTGACCATGATAATCCGATTCTGATGTCAAGCCTATCCTCAGCATATTGTCGCCAATCCTGCATCAGAACAAATTAATATTCGAGCATCGGACGATGTTATGTCATTTCTTGGCATTGATTCCGATGGAATGCAATTATGCAACATTCACAGGACGTCAACAAACCACAGGGTCAGATAAAAACTAACAAGACAACAAAGAAACGACTAAAGTCAGTGGTAGTAGTACCCAAATCAAAGGCGACTAAAAAACCCACTATACGCAATACACAAAAAGGAACAGGATATATTCATAGTAAAATCTCCAAACTCTTCAATGCGGAAATTAAACAACTCAAATCCTTGGAGTAAATGACATTGAGTCGAATGTATCGACTTTAAATTCCCAGGTTACTGGTATCCATGGAATGGACAAATCCTATACGATCCCAAAGTGACGAAATATTCATAGGAGGACTGGGTCAGCATCCATCGAGAGGTCCACCGCAGTATTTTGTAATCAGCATGCAGGGGAGCACCTTAATGTCATGGATGATGGTTATACTCATTAGAGACATCCCTGCTACCGGAACAAATACCTCCATCATCGCTGATCAACGAACCATTTGGCTCCCACCACAACTCAGATGAGCAGTCAGAATTAGCAGATGATTATGAATACCCCAAATTTAAAGAGTGCAAATCAGGTCCGCACATCCATCCACGCATGGCAAGATTTTCAGAAAAGGCGTGTACCGAAAATATCAAGGAGGTATGGTTTAATGGAGTACACAAGAAATATTCTCTTCCGGCCAACTATCAGCTGATTGATGCACCACTCACGAATTGCGAGGTTTGGCAAACAATTCGCAACCCAACCTGGCGAGTCCGGGTTTGGAAGATCCAATAACTTCAGACTGAGTTATCAACAGGATTGATGATGATGATGCGACCACCATTTGTGATTCTGAAACCGCTTAAATTCACTGATAATAATGTTGTCTACTTGACGATGCAGTGAATAGTTTATTAGCTAAGGAAGCAATCAAATCCTCTGTTACATGAAAACAGCGAATTTATTTCCAACTTAATTCTTATGCTGAAAAAGACTGGTGGCTACAGACCAGTAATCAATTTAAAACAATTAAATCTATTTGTGGAATACTATCATTTCAAAATGGAAACGTTAGTTCTGGTTCTTGAAACAATATAACTAACATCTCACGATCTTCAAGATCTTTAGCGTCTCACTTGATCAGTCTTCCCGGAAGTTCATGAAATTTCAATGGCGAAATTCTCTCTATACTTTTGTCTTGTTTAGCATTTGGCTTGTCCACCAGACCCCGATTATTTACCAAAATTCTTAAACCAATGAATGCACTCTTCCGACAGTTGAACATTAAAGGCACGTGAGGCGTTAGTTGTCGAAAAATATTCATATTTGTTCTAATCACCGTAAACAGAAAAACATTAAAACGCATACAGTTTCGTTCATATATACCATGACCATCACGTAAACAGCATGTTATCATAAGACCTACTATATTTTACCTAAGCAAGAGCCTGATTGTGTTACAGAAGACAGCACAATGCTACTGGCTAATCACACACAAATGGCATAAACGCTCTTTATTAGTTCCATATCAGGAATTCACCAACAAAGAACGCTCTTTATGTTTACCATCATAATATAAACAAACACCAGAAAAGTAACTTTTTATGCTTTTGTTTACATAACAATGGTCAAATATTTGACAATAACATACTGTTGATGCGATATTTCTTATTGTATACGGACAAAGTCTGTCTACATTTTGAAGTTCTTTCTGTTTGTGGCGGTTTTTGACGGGTGGAAATATTTTCACAGGATACCCACCGCCAAGGCCAACCGTACCTTTAAATGTTGGTACTATATTGATAATTCTTTGATTGCTAATTCCAGCTATTCATCTTGTGTCCAACAGACACAATATATCAGATATGTATTAATATCTTTAGGATTCTTGATAAATGATGAAAAGTTAATTCAACCAACCAACCCAATATATTATTTACTTGGGTTTCATTATCGAATCAGTGGCTTATAAAGTATTATTGTCAGAAAAGAAAGTATCTCAAATATTAGAGACTGTTACCAGATTTCTCAGAATCCAGTTATGTCAATTAGAGATATAGCACACTTAATTGGTGTCTTCGTAGCTGAATGATCAGAAAGTTATATTACATAAATCTCGAAAAAGACAAAACCAATGTATTGTTGTTGAACAATGGTAATCTTACACGCAAGTGCAAGCTCTCAGAGGCCAGTGTTCTTGAACTAACTTGGTGGAAAGATAATTTAGTGCCCATGAATGGACAAATTATTCGGAAACCACTGGTTTCTCACATTCTCGAAACTGATTCATCACTACAAGGGTGGGGATCCCGATGTGGTAGTGAAGTTATCAATGAACGATGGTCCTTGGCAATGCAGTCTGAGAATATCAACTTTCTAGAACTGATGGCTATTTTTTGTGGCCTGCAAACACTTTGCACATATTCTCCTTAAATGTGATAATTGGACAACTATTAGTTACATTAATAAATGTGGTGGTCATGTACCACAATTACACAAGTTAACAGTTAAAATTTAATTAACCGCCACACATATACCAGGTTTGGAAAATAGGCTACTAGCCCAGATCAGTTAAGTAGGAACTTCCAAGATTCATATGAATGGAAACTGAACACGTCCATATTCCAACAAATAACTAAAAACCTGATCACACATACATTGATCCGTTTGCTTCATACAACAATTGTCAGATATCTATTAAGTACATTTCTTGGTAAACTGATCCTTTCCTGTTAGAGTTATTGGTCCAACATCCAACACATCCCATTCTACACAACCTGAATACTCCGTCATGCTATTATCAGCCAATACCTCAACCATCGAGGAATTCCAACTGCGACTTCCACTCTTATCAGAAACCCATGGCGAAACTCAACCAATAAGCAATAAGACCTTGCTGGCGAAAGTGGTTTCTTTGGTGTCAGTCATGGCAGGTTGATTCTGGCATACCATCTCTCCAACAAGTTGTCACTTTCTTGATAAGCCTTTTTCAATACAGAGAATCATTTAGTTATGTTAATATTATGCGATACATGCTTAGTCTCAGTCATTAGGCTTACTGGGTTCTGAAATCGACTTCAGTTCTCCTTTCGACACTAGAATTTTGAAAGGAGCAGCCAATATATGACCACCTTTAACAAGATACCAAGCTATGTGGGACATTTCACTTTTATTGTCTTATGTTCGAAAAATCCTGATCACAGCAGATACTTCGCTGAAAGAAATTACTATGAAACTCTATTGGCTTTGACTACCATTCAGAGAATTCAAACATTAGATATTGACATTATGACCATACATCGATTGTCGGCTGAATTCATTTTAATCTCGCCAGGCGTGAAACCCATATTACGGTTCATGAATATTATAGAGCAGATTTATGTGTATTTTGAATCTTGAAAGTATATTTACAACGTACTTCTCAGTAACGATCTAGTTCTAATTCTCAACTACTAGTTTCATTCAAAACATATCATCTGGTCTGCAATACTTCCATTTGCTAGATGGCTTAAAAATGCTATGAAATTATCTGGCATCAATACCATTATTTTTAAACATTATTCTAATCGGGGATCTGCAGCATCAGTAGCTTTCTCATCAGGTGCTTCACTAAAATCATGAAGACAACCTAATGGGCATCTGCTGACACAATCTACATTCTATTATAGGCTACAAATGATGCAACCTGTATCCCATACCTTTCTTGAACTTCTTCCAGCAAATGAGAGAAACTCTTCGGAATCAACATACTAGAAGGACAGGGACTAGCCTGGACATCAATGAAGATACCGATCAGATGATGACATGTTTATACAATATTAGGTATCATCTCAAAACTACTATCGGGATCCCGATAACTGTTCCGATAACTCAAAAACCACCTTCTAACTTTCCTTATAGATCCCGATAGAACGGTCCCGATTTCCCGAAAAAATTCCGATACCGCATCTATATATTCCGATATTAACACGCTGATTTCCCGAATATTTCCCGATAAAAGTCCGAAAGTGATACAGCGTGTTTTCGATGACTTTACGATAACCAATTTCCGATAATTTACCATTTATTTCACAAAATTGTAGGCCTATGTCTGTTTTGATAATCAATGAATCGAGCATGTTGTTTTGTTTATATTTTTGTTTCTGTTTCTGGTTCAATGTGTTATCGTTACTTTTGGATTCGTCCATAGCATCCTTTGTAAGCACATTTTTATTGGGGGCGGAAGCTTGTTTAAAAGAGTTAAAACTCTACACATTTCAAGTATTGATTCGAAGTTATTAAATTGTCCATTGAATTATTTTGCAATCTTTACATACAGCACATAATTATCTCATACATGCTATGAAGAACACGTCAAAAGGAATAGTTTCATAAAGGTAGTTTCCCTTCAACACTAGCAATAGACTGGTCCAAAGTGAACATTTGATAAAAATCGAATAAATTACCAAACATGTGAAATAAATGCCATAAGATTACGATAATTACTACACATTGGCTTCAAATACAATATTTTCCAAAAAAGTAAAATATATATCTCCTAGAAGTATCTTGCCCACTGAACTATATGGTATATTCCCAAAATATTAACAAGGAAGGGTTAACAAACCCGGTACGAAAATTCTATGGTACATTTTATCCTGTTTCCTGACCTGTAACCTCTGATGACGTCATCTCCAAATGTCCATATAAACTCGACGCCAGATCGCTATTCCACTTTTTCCCCCATTAAGACATTCCTCGTGAGCGAGGTGGGTGCGAAGCCCTGGGAGGGAGCTCAGAGTTCAGTGGGCAAGATACTTCTAGGAGATATATATTTAACTTTTTTGGAAAATATTGTATCTCCGTCAAAGTCATCTTGCCCACTGAACTATATGGTATAATATAGAAATTTCTGGCAGGAGGAGGCCACGAGGAAAAATAAACACCTCTATGCACCTCAATCAAAGAACTGGATTGACCTGATAACCTATAATATATACAATATCACCATAAGCCAATGTATGTAATTACACCAGAAGACTAATACATGTTGGCCAGCTACCAGAGGGCCCAAACTAAACAAACAGTGGTGACTTGGATTGAATACCCTGCAAATAAAGTAGATACCAGTAGTTCCCGAAAGACATTGAGACTGAGATGCCCCCCCCCCCCCCCCCCCCGGAAGGGAAGAAATATCTATTTCCTAATGAAATAGAAAATGAAAATTGAGGGGGATTTGCATTAATGTATTTAAAGGGCTACCCCATGTGTAGACAAATACAATAAGGAAAAAACCAGCCTCATAAGGGACATGAAGAAACAACCAGAGGCAAAGGCCTCAAAGGATAAAGGAGACCCCTATAAAAACCATAGAACCAATCCCAAAGTCAATTCTTGAAGGGGGCAGAGTCCAAGTTCGAGATCGAGTCCGATGAAAAAATGGCTACAAGCTCAAAAAGGGCCCAGACACCCAGTAATCCGAGATATGCCATTGTCGATAAGGATTGAGATATCATGGACCGAGAATCTATACTAGAGACCGGGAAGAGACTCTCGCCGAAATAGTCGATTGCACCACCCCTGTAAGATATCCAGAAGAATTTGAATGGATAGAATACTGACATAATCCGACATATAGGTAACCATACATGTAATTGTTGGAACCAAAAGACAATTTGTAGGAAACCTAGAGTCGCTTTGATAACCAGAGCACACAACAATGCTGTTTATAGAAAGCACCAGAAGAATCATTTATGTGCCAAGACCCACTATTAAATGTAGATTCCAATAGGGCCGTGTAGTATTAGCGTGTACTAAAAAAGGAAACGTTGCATTGACCCTATAACCAGGAAGTAAAGGAATAAGCTATTACCCCATTGGCAGGTGACCCGTCAAGGAAGTCCCTGCCTGCCTGCGTTAGCCACAACATTGAGCGAATTACAGGCTTTAATACGGAGTCTGGATGACCGCCGTGAATACCAAAGGAGACACCAGCGTGTGGACACTAGCTCGTGCATATAACCAATTACAGAACATCTGTAATAAACCATTGAATACGGGAACAAAGGAATCCTAATGAATCAGCGAACATTATGGACCATAAGCAGTCATTCAACAATTGAAAGGTCTAAATGAAGCCCCACAATACAACCGTCGCTGTCAATGTGTCTCATGAAGAAGAGAAGATAATGGGAAGAGAAGAAAGTAGATAGACCGTTTAGAAAGGCTACTTCTAATCAACTGTCCGCTAAAGTAGTCAACAAGTGGTTGCAAGCGTTGAGATTCAATGAGAACCATGAAACTATGCTCGTAATGATGCTCGCGAACTTTTCAAAGTTCAGTGCTGTATGACCAACCTGATTCCGCATTCGATGCTCACAAGAGGAAATGCATTTGGAGCCTGGCATTTATATGTTTCACGATTTCGAGAAGGCTTTCATTTCCCAACCTGGCGATATTCAATATGTTGAAATCCGGCTAGCTCCAAAGTTAAACCCAACTGAGAAATCACAGGAAACATGCACCGTGATTGTGGCACAAGCCCAAAACCAGCAGAAACAGATGGCAGGTTGGACTGTTGAAAGACAAAGACCCAGTTTTCTTTTCTCTCTATTCTTGCTCGTCTGATGAGCCCCCGATGGGTCTATGGTCCAAGGTTCCCCTTCTGGGCCGGATGGGGTGCCCTCCGATTGCACCTTGTTCTTGAGACAACCATCGCCTGAAGTGCGAATCTAGTGGGCGGATCATATGATCTGGCATCCTACACCCAATGCTAGTGAATATCTCGCACGAGGGGAAGCATCTGGCAAGGATCTTCTGTCCGTATGAAGAGCATACAACGTTATTAATGTGAATCGTGAAGATAGGAAATCAGTTGCTTTATTAAGATGAGCATATGTCTAGGATGGATTCATATAGTGACCCATTGTATCAGTACCGCTCTTCGTGATATGACTGACCCATCACCCAAAGATTATTCCTGAAGACTATCGACACAGGCGACACTCTATTCCAGTCATGACCACGACCTCGCAGGCGTCGGATGGCACATTGAAAGAAGCAACAACATATAAAGCAAGGAGTTGAACTTTTGCATACCTGGTCCGCTCCCATGTCGCCAGGTTTGCAGTCCGATGGCCTAACCACTCGGCTACAGCGACACTTGTCTGCATCAGAGAACCCTGAACAACTATCTGAGCTCCCTCGTGAGCGCATGTATGGGTGACCCCAAAGGAATGTCCAAAGCCTTTTCACCTCAGGGATAGAGCTACAGCTCGTCCTGATCCCCATCCGTCCGAACTAGCGATGGGTTGTTAGGGGGGGCAGGATCCGAAGCATGCCTCCTACTCGAACGGCGTCGTGGAAAATATTATTGTGCATTGGGATTCAAACCCGAAGGTACTGCTGCTGTTAATCAAAAGGCGGCCAATAACTGGAATTCCAGGCCCACGGACATGGAGTTGGCCAACAAGGAGGAAGCATGCTTGGGAATTTCGGCCCCAGTCCAAGCCCAGCAGGGACCGAAGGCATATAGGATTATAATAGGGACAGGGTGTTCTCACCCCCAGCGGTGCTGACCCCGAGATGGTGACTTGTAGCGATGGACGGCGTGGTTCAAATGTTAGATGAGAAGCCGCGGCCGTACCTGGGCACGCCAACGGCCGACCCGAGGGAGCAGATTGATGTCCCGTACGATAGTCCAAGGAGCTCACTATTGGTGGATGGATTTGGGGTGCCCCTCCAGATCCTTGTTTGAGGTAACTATCGCCCCGAGTTGCTAAGCCAAAGAGGGGATCACTAGTGTCCATGTCTCCGAGGCAGCAGTACCCTCGAAACGAGGAGAACAGCAGCTCTAGGGGAGCTACAGGGAAAAATCTTCTGTATCTGGTTCTTCTTACATCGTATCTGTATCTGTAGATATTACAGTGCAGGAATCATCTGGTTGTAGATGCACTGGTCCAGGTGATACCATGGCCGAGTAACGTTATAACCATGTGGTGATTCCAGTAGCGTTCTTTAACGTGCACACTCCGAGGCGTGTACACGGGTCAGCTATTAATGTCTGTGCCCGATCGGGCATCGTACTGCACCCCCAACAACCTACCTGGACAAGTGTTGTAATGGGGAGAAGTTGGCATTTTGCATTCGGATCTTTATTCAGTGATCTTGAAAGAGACCTTTCAGCCTGACAAGCTTGGTATCTGACCGAGTTCTGACAATTGCTAACAATAACAAAATATTTTTATGTTGATAAGCACCTTGGCTGTGACAATGAACGGCAGTAAGCTAATCGATTGTTTTGCACGAAATCAATATTGTAACACAATCTTGTTAAGTTGAAACAACAATGAAAAAATAATTAACAAGTGTCAATTTACACTTGTAGTATAACTAAACCTTGTAGCGACGAAGCCGTCACAAGCCGAAAGTAAGTCACCTAATTTCGTGATACCTTTATCGCACAGGCCAGAGCATGTGGCGCCTTCGCTTGGACCACGGAATACATTTCACATGTATGCAATAGATTCTTGCAATAAAGATGAGCATCTTTAATCATATCCAAATGTGCATATATCATTCCGTCTTTCGTCGACGAATATCATGCCAATTGATGGACAGATGCCATTTTGAATTTCTTTAAAATATGGAAAACAAAATGACTTTAAAACGAAAAGAGTTTCCACACCAATCCGGGATATATTGCATATCCTTACAATCCATTTCACAAGATTTTAATACTGCTTCCGTCAGTTGTACACCTGACTACGACTGCTTTCTCTTTTAAACAAAATTGTAGCTACAATTTTACCAAGCCGTCAGACAGCCGAAAGTCACCTAATTTTGTGATACTGTTACTATGCAAGCCGTGGCAGGTGGTATTTTGCTTCGACCATAGAAAAGTCGCTCATGTGTGCAATCGATTCTTGCTATAAAGATTCTGATCGTCCTTAGTCATATCCAAATGTGCATCTATTATTCGTCTGTTCCGTGACAAATAATATAAAGAATATAAAAGATGCCTTCGACAAGTTTCGTTTCATGTGGACTTGTCTGTTTAAAACCATGGACGACAAAATTTCGTTATAGCAACGCGAGTCAAGTGCACACAACAAATAATAATCAACGGAGATAATGATTTTTGTAAAACACAAAAAACTATAAAGACTTATCTTCGATGTTGTCCTTCCGTTAACAAGGAAAAAAGTGGAATAGCGGTCTGGCGTCGAGTTTATATGGACATTTGGAGATGACGTCATCAGAGGTTACAGGTCAGAAAACAGGATAAAATGTACCATAGAATTTTCGTACAGGGTTTGTTAACCCTTCCTTGTTAATATTTTGGGAATATACCATATAGTTCAGTGGGCAAGATGACTTTGACGGAGATAGTTGATTTTCAATCGCAGGTAGCTTTCTTTAAACAATATTTGAGAACTATATTGTTCTGCTGATTTCCCCCCCACCTGATTTGCGCTTATTTTTTGGCGCCATCAGTGTCTAGTAAACAATTCGCGCTGCCAGGATTTCGATTCATCATTCAAGAATAATTTTTGCTCTCAAAACTACGGCCAATAAATATAATTTCTCCCAGTGTATTTTTTATCAACCATACTCAATGTAAAATTGACAAGATAATTCTCAAAATGCAGATAACGAAATGCGTTGAATCATTATTTTTGAAAATGGCGCGTCTTGCACGTGGGTTCGCCTCGCCACCTACTGACACAAGTAATTCAAATAAAACATAACACAAGTTTTATGCAGTAAATTCTAAAATTTTTCACATCACAATTTGGCGAATTTCCTGGAGGCTATCTAAGTGATAATGCGCAGTGAATGTGAACTTTAGTAATCACACAATATTGTCAAGTCATTTGAAAACGATGGAATGGCTATTAATGTCTATAAAAGTACTTTCTCATTGCGCATTTGAGATATCAAACTAAATAAAAGTTAGCAAGACATCTTTTTGAAAAAGATGACGAAATATACTACAAATAAATTTAACCCAATGTGGAGTTATATATTTTTTTCTACTGGCGAGTTTTGTTTTTTGCGATGTGCTGGTAAACAAAAATGCAGTTGCTTAATTATAAATAACATCAAGTGTTCTGTCGCAAATTGCAACAAAGCCTATACATAGTATATTCGGAATATACGTACAGGCCCGATATTTTTTAAAGCTGGAGTTGTCCCATGTTTGAAATTGTTTTTACCCGAAAATGATTTGTCTTCTTCACGACAAGCATGATCAAGTGACTTCACGCATGACTGCATGTGTTATATATGGGCCTATACTCTGCAATTCCACATGTGTTGTTCCCAGAAACGTAAACACGGATGACCCCAATTCCTGGAATCAGGGTAAAAAAAAGAACGTACGACATCTAATATTAAGACTGCGTAACAGTATAATATCTAGATCTGTCAGTTTATTTCAAAGTACTCGATTGTGCATACATTAATTGTGTCGTCGCGATTCGCGAATAAATAGAAATCTTTTGCATTTGCCATAATTGGATAGTCTTTATACTCTGCCGCGTGCATGGAATGCGCACATCTCCAAAAATGATCGGAGAGCAGCGCCGATTACTTAAGATAGATAAGATAAATTTTATTTAAAAGTTGGAGGTATTTAAACATATGACAAACACAAGCTCTGAAGATGGTATACAGCTGCATAAATATTTGGGTATGCTCCCGCGACTTGATTTTGAAGATTTCCCGATGGGTGGGGGTGTATTGTCCGGGTAAAATACCGATATTGTTAGCACCCACTGATCACCACTGTATATATATAACTAGAAGGTGACGCGAATTCGTCCGGGCTTTGACCTTGAATTGTCCATTTTGAAGGTCAAGGTCAAGTGGGGTAACGATTTGACCAGTCCAAAACACTGCCAGGACAAAAGTACCCGACAAACGTGCCCGTCGAAATCCATCCAGTTTTACCCGATTTGACCTTGAATTGATCATTTTGAAGGTCAAGGTCAGGTCGGGGTCACGACTCGACCCGTCCAAAACACTCAGTGGACAAAAGTAACCCCACGTATCAAATTTCGTCGAAATCCCATCAAAATTGGCGATATGACCTTGAATTGACCCGATTTCAAGGTCAAGGTCACGTCGCACGGGCAAATGAATATGCTTATGAGACTCCCCATACGAAAGTACCCCCACATACCAAGTTTCATCGAAATCCCGTGATATTCGGGCGTTTGACCTTGAAATGACCCGATTTCAAGGTCACATCGCACGGGCAAATTAATAGGTTTATGCCACTCCCCGGCCTTACGCAGCCCCACATACCAAGTTTCATCGAAATCCCGTGATATTCGGGTAATTTCAAGGTCAAGGTCACGTCGCACGGACAAATTAATAGGCCCATGCCACCCCTCGGCCGAAAATACCCCCACATACCAAGTTACATCGAAATATATAATAGATAGTTCTACAACACGTGTTCCCCAATACTGTAAAACTTTATACTGACGATTTCTCATATTAGGAAACTATTAAATCAATAATAAAGATAGGCCTATAAAACATAAAGTCCCGATAAAAGTCCGGAGTAATCGCGATACAGAAACTTTCCAAACAGCATGCGGTGTTGTTTTCGGATTATGATACTCCGAAATGAAAGTAAACTCCGATAGAATCCTGATAGACTGTAAATATTCCGATAATTTTCCGATAAACGTTGCGCCATTTCCCGATAATAATTTCCCGATAACTGTATATGCTATCGGGATCTATCGGGAAATAGGCTGATTTCCCGATAGTAGTTTTGAGATGACGCCTTAAACAGATGCGTTTATATTCTTGCTCTGTTCTCTCTGAGTCCTAATTGTTGACAGTGGTAATATGGTAAAAAAATACTCTTCTTATCATAGCATCCCGTAGGGATGTGACTGGATCAGAGGGATTTTTTTCCATATTGGAATGAACAGTGGAGGGATAAAAGTTCCTGCCCTTGCTCCCACCCAGTTTCACTGTTCACTCCATTCAATTTGTCTAAATTAGGGCCTTGCCTCTAATTTTAGCTTTCAAATGGCAAAGTTATTGCGTTAACTCCAAGCGCACATTTTTCTTCAACCAGTGTTCGCTAATCATCAATGATTAGTGGCCGCTTTCAAGTGAGCTACTTGACCTAGGCTCAAAGGCAATGCAACTTTTATCCCTCCATTGTTCATTCCAAATGACCTATGACCTATTTCGTTGAGATCCAATAACTTGTGCATATATACAGCCAAGAAATCAATATCAGTAGTTGAAATATCTGTCGGATGCCAAGCCAGATGCACAGTCGTATGTAATTCAGTATACCGTCCAATCTTTGAGTGAGGGTATAAATATTGTACTTACATCGTCGTAGATTCTGAAATCTTCAGCACCTTGACCATTGAGCTCATACCCAATCTGTCCATATCGCCCACTATCACCATCTTTTGCCTTCACCAAACCGACGGTTAATGGATATGAAAAACTTTCTCTCACTGTAAATTTATAATGCTGAAAAAAAAGAGCTGGTGGTTCATGGAAATTTATACTGCATAGGAACTTCTTTTCGGGGGCTCTTTGAGATATCGCCCAGCAGATAAAAAGATATTAAATACTACTCAAATAAATAAAAGATATACATATCTTGCAAAATGAGCAACATTGAACCGTCAGAGGATGGCATATTTGAATGGCTCATGTATTATAACACAATTGAGTCTGTCCCATTCAAGATAATTTCCACAAAAAAGATACAATTTGTGAAGAGAGATGGAAATGTATAGAAAGCCTGTTCAAAAATAGAGGTCACAGTGTGCAATCAAATTTAGTTTCTTCTGAGATAAAAGAAAACACAGTCAGTAACATATGACTTTTAAGGATCCTCCAATACTGGCATCTGACAAGGTAAACATCTGCCCGTTATAAAGGATTTCTTTAATTTTATTAGAACATACTCATAGCCTAACATAAATAACTTAAAATCTCGCTCTGTGTCTGGCATATGTAGCTGCTATATGGCAACATTTCTTTTAAATTAATAATTAGCGATAATTAGTCAGTATATGTTAAGGCACCATGGACAGAGAAGCACCTGGACATTTCTTTAAAACAGCTGTATCTTCATGGATATATGATAATCAGGTGTCCTCAAAATCTTAGTCTAACCCACTAGATAGGTTTTACATAGATGCAAAACCTAATTGTCATCTTTTATTTTTGCAAACTAATTTGTTTATGATGTTCATGTTTTGATCCCAATAAAAATATTTTTAAAAAATGTGTATTTCAACCATGTCGACTGTACGAATTAAATGAAAGTGTCCATGACACTGTAGCTCAAGTTATATTTTGTGATGAGCAATGAATGGAATGAAGAATTGAATTTTGAAGTCCATGATGGCTGCTGGCAGCCATGTTTTTCTGACAAATGACCCCAAAAGAGAAAAATCAAAGATGGCAGCCAGCGGCCATTTTTTATGGCCGATTGACCCAAAAATGACCTGTTCCCATCTACATGTCATTGTTAACAGCCATGAAAAATTTCATAATGATCTGACCAAAGGTAGGACTTGTAGCCCATGCCAAAGGATTTAGTCATGCAAAGAGTAAAATTCAAGATGACTGCTGGTGGCCATGTTTTTGGGTTGAATGACCCCAAAATGACTCGTTCCCATCTACATGTCAATATTAACATCCATGACAAATTTCATGATGATCAGACAAACAGTACGGCCCGTGCTAATGGATAGACTTTTGAAATCCAAGATGGCCACTGCAGGCCATGTTTTTTTATACGAATGACCCCAAAATGACTCGTTCCCATCTAGATGTCAATGTTAACAACCATGATAAATTTCATAATGATCCGACTAAAGGTACAACCTTAAATGGAAATTGTTGACGGACGTCTCCACACACACACAAGCACACACACATGGACGACGGATACCAAGCCATGGCAGTAGCTCAAACATTACAAGTAAATATATAGCAGATATGGATACAGATCAGATACAGTAGCATATCATGGGTCGGGGTTCGAATTCCACCCAATCCCAAAAATAAATTTGCACTGTCTCAAAACTTAAATTTGCTTCTAAAAATAGGTGCCTTGTGTGTTGTATTGTCCCACATATGTTCAAAGAGCAACGCTCGGCATGTTTCGGAGACGTATATATAACATGCCACTGTGCCATATCTGCTATAGAGACCTTAAAATGTCCCTGTGTGGTATTGATGTTGGACTATGAGTTTCAAGGCGTGCTCGCCGTCATGGGCCGTGGTTCGAATCCCAATCCCAACAAAATTTGCACTGTCTCAAAACTTAAATTTGCTTCTAAAAATAGGCACCCTGCATGTTGTATAGTCCCAGACATGTTCAAAGAGCAATGCTCGGCATGTTTCGGAGACGTATATATATAACATGCTACTGTGCCATATCTGCTAAATATATGCACAATGGAGACCTTAAAATGTGCATATAGTGTCCTAAGTGTGACATCGGAATACAGCGGCCATTTGAGCTTCCTTTTTTGGGGTCGCTTTGGTGGCCGTGTGGTATTGACGCCGGACTTTGAGTCGCAAGGGGCGCTCGCCGTCATGGGCCGGGATTTGAATCCCACCCAATCCCAAACAAATTTGCACTGTCTCAAAACTTAAATTTGAGTAAAGTTGAGCTAAAAATGATAACATCTGAAGTATTCACAGTTGTAACCACATAAATACTTCTTTATTGTTGGGATGAATTAATCGCGATAAACAAAATGACAATCACTCCGATATGGTGGGTCATGCACTACTTATAATCCATGTATAAGAATGATGTTTTGTTAGAACATTTGGATATACAATTTATAAGAATACATGTTACACTTTGAGTAAGTGTATCCTCTATTCCCACCAAATATCTACAGCAGAGGGTTTCACATCACTTTAATCTGGGCAACGCCGGGTAACCCTGCTAGTAAACTATAAATCATCAGTGAATATTTAGTTTGCTCTGTTTTACTACTTTCATTCATGTCAGAATAGTGCAATTCCTGAAAAGTAGTTTAAATACGAAAGATTTAATTATCATTATGTATACATAAACCATCCGCTAATACTCTATTCATTCACTTGATTATTGCAAACTCATAAAGGGAACTAGAGGGTCTATGGGAATCATGAAACTTCCATGGCCCCTGGCTTCAATGTTGTGTATTTGTTAGTCTAGCTCTTACTGAGGAATGCGCTCATCTGCAGATTTGATTTAAGGTATATGACGATTGATTGCAGATCAAATGTTCCATGTGATAAGGACGTTATTTGAAGATAATATGTGCTGCGCCGTTTGTTACTGCATGACATTAGTTATCCCATATGATCTCCATTATCTGTCAAACCTAATGGCAGCGAAATACAAAGCTTAACTGCAATTCTGCCTTATGAGATCAACACAAAAGCACCACATATATTCTATCCATATAGTTGAGAACAGTCACAGCATGAGTATATAATTACTTACACTCTCTGAGAACTTTGGTGCATTGTCATTTACGTCTTGTACAGTTATGGTGAGTAGAGCAGTTGCTGTCCTTACGTCAGATACCAGTGGATCAGTGGTGGCCTTCACCCTTATTGACAGAGTTGCGAAATCCAGCTTTTCATAATCAATTTCCTTGTTGACATAGATGTCACCTAAAGATTAAAAGGAGACTTTCAAAACTAATAAAATAAGATTTTGGCCTTTAATGGGCCTTCTTCAGTTGGTATTATTCAGACAATATCACATGATGGCATTAAGGTAAACATACATGAACAAATAACAATTGCGGATACTTTCTAATGATGTTAAAGGTATTTCGGAAAAGATGACAACAAACACTAGGCATCGTTATTGTAGCATTGACATCAAAATGTTCAAGTTGGTGCCGTTTACTCTTGCATTGAAACTGGTATCACTGGCAATGCAGGAACTTTATTCAAAATTTATTTCAAATGGCCAATTACCTGGATGAAGGTGACCCGCTGTAGTGAATTAATTAATAATATTTATTATACTTAGTACATATTTTGCTCAAAGAAGTTTACAGTGACAACTATGGCTGTAAATCCATTAGACATATAATTATCTGACATCAGTTTCAGCACTACTGATCATTCACCAGTTAGGACAGAACGTTTACTAGCTTGTTTTTGAACCCACAACGGGTACTATATGGGTAACTTTGTTAGACGTTTGATCAGTTAACAAGTGCGACATAGCACATGGTTTGCAATACAACACTATGGGTGTGGCTTGTGTGAATAAGTTAAAAAGTGTGAATATTAATTAATTTTGCAGGAAGCAATTGATTGTCAAAGCAACGCATTCCTCGATGTAATGACTCTCTGCGAGTAATTTCTTTGGCGCGATTCCTCAAGTTTGAAATAATTTATTCCATGGGAAACTCTAGACATAGTGTTGATTGAAATCTTGGTCTAGTTCCGATGAGACAGGATATAGCCTATTATATCAAACATAAAAATTTGGCTTCTTCTCATAGATTCAATACTAACCAGTTATGCCGTCCAGTTTAAAATATTGACTATGACTTCCTGGTACAACTTCATAGTTATCTAGTTGAGCTCCAGTGGAAGGGTCGTAAGCTGAGAGAGCAATTATCTTAACTCCCTGCTGTATGCCCTCTCGGATCGTCTGGCGATACTCTGGGTTTTCGAATGTCCATGGTGGGCCAAAATATGGAGCTGAATCAATTGATCCAAGAACCGTGACAGCAACTGATGCTGAAAATATTTGAGAAAATAAACATTAAAAGTAAATTAACACAATCTCACTTTAATAAACTGTCAGCGTCTCTGTCAACTAGCCCCTGCCAGTCTTACACTATAGAGGGGATTATTTTAACTGTTGTTTTGACTAAGTCTGAGCATTTCATTAGAATCTGATCTGAAATTTCCACTCAAATCCCCAAGGGAGCATTTCATTACATGAATAACATAATAAAGAAGATATTCATGTTGAATTTAATTTGGTTATCATTACAAATGAACACTGATATATAATTATAATGCAAAGTTTTACAAAATAATATTTTTTTACCCAAAATATGTATCTCCTATAATAAATATCTTGGACACTGAAACTCATGGTTATATATTTCTTGCTGGCAAGATTCTAGAAGTCGTAAAAAAAAAAAAAAAAAAAAAATCGGTACGCAATACCTCGAGTACGCGCACTTGTCAAATGCCAATTAATGGCGATTATATCTTTTGGACCAATCATGCGAGTCCTTTCAATATAACAGCGATTGAAAGACAAGACCTCATTCATTTTAATTTCTTCCTCCTGTGTGTTTGATGCGTTTGACCGAGTGCGCGGGGCGGGAATGTTGATCCCAACTGGGAGGGCCCTTGCTGTGTTCAGTGTCCAAGATATTTATTATAGGAGATACATATTTTGGGTAAAAAAATATTATATCTCTGTCAAATATATCTTGGACACTGAAACTAATGGTTATAATTAGAATTCTTGAAGAGGAGGAGGCCACGAGGCAGATAATCCGACTATGTCCATGAAACCCACCTGCTGAAGCAGAAAAGACCTGCATCCTGTACCAAAAAGATTTCTTGGTGAACATGTGCCAAAAAATAGATCATTGTGTCCCATATGTAATACATGTTGTTCAGATAAACTCAAGATAAACTCAAAAACAACTGAGCCTCCTAAAAGGAAACACCACGTACTTCATGTGCCCTACTAGTAATGATCACAGGGTGAAGGTGTCCAGGATAAACATTGGTCATAGGCAAGGGGGATAACTCATTCATTCATGTACCTAATAGGATAAAGGAACCTACCCCACCCCCCCCCCTCCTTAGAGGATGAAGCAGCACTAGCATGTAATCCAGAGGATGTTGACTGGCCCATAATACATGTAAAAGGGGCACCCCCCCCCCCCCCCCCCCCCCCCTGCCAGAAAAGCTGAATCAATACTCAGAATGGATCTCACAAAATGAGGCAATGCTCAGTGCGGTATGACGGACCTGACAGTATTTTGAGCCCGACCGAGAGACCCAGGGAAGATATGAGAAACCGTTGGGCCCAGACCAATGGGGGGACCAGGGATACACCAGGAAAACATGACTTAGTTGAGCACTGGAAATCATGTCCCTGGAAAGAAAAAACATACACATAAGGGAGGGGACCAAGATGGAAAGATTGCCTGCCTCTGGTACACCAAGTCAAGGAACTGGAAATTGAAGTGTACGGGCAACCAAGGAGAGGAACTAATACCGCGAATGGAACACTGTCTGATCATACGGTCAATCTGTGATGCAATGAACCGGCCTGCATGGTTTCAAAATAAATGTGGAACGTAGTTTAATATCGTTCGTCAGGTGGTGATATAGGGAACCCAATACCGTAGGTTAGCAGAAAGTTACAAAAACTGTGATAACCCGCCAACTGGTATGCTCAAGCACCGATGGGCATGCGGCAATAATTGTGAAATGTTGCAAAGGTGAGAATCGGTAATCGCTAAATCAGATTAGAATTAGAATCACGCCTGCCAAGTGATGTTAAACACTCGGCCCGAGTGATAACATAGAATTGGAAAATATTCTTGGTTCAAAGTCGGTGCTGTGACAAATACGATAACAAAATGGACTACATACATGCCGCCTAGACACCAATGAAATGCCGATACACTATATGATGAAATCCTATGGTGTTAGGTGGTCACTGAAAGATACATCCCAAATCTAGAAGTAAAATTGAAAATGAGCGTAGTGCAGACGATAGTGTCTATGGAGCTGAACGGTCGATATTCATGATTGATATGTTTGGCTAAGTGAGTAGAGCGCCAATTTCCCCTGAGAGATATAGCACCCGCATACTAACTTATCAGGTTCACACACACAATCAAGTCCATAATACGTCTAGGTTTGTCTCATAAAAGCGGCCTAATTGTTGAATAAAAATCTAACAGATTAGAAGGCCCAAAACTATAAAGACAGGTCTCAACAACACCTGGAATACCCCAACGGGATAAGAACGGAGGTGAGAATGGAGGCGAAAGAAACTTATTCAGGAGCAGTTCCTGAATGCGGCACATAGCCAGAGCAATGCGATATGGCAGAAAGCAGACTGACAGAGGAAACCTCAAAGTACAAAGAACGAAGGTAATAGTGTACAAAACAGTCAGTCGAATGAATGCCACTTGTCGCGACTAGGCACAATGAGGTAGCCAAGGCAAGAAAGGGTTCGGAAAAACTGCTATGTGCCGTGACAGCATGAACCTGGATGGACTGAGACAGAACCAGCGGTAGATGCTGCAGAACCTCCATCGCTGCTCAGGGCAGCGAAGATTGTGGAAGCCGCGACAAATAGAGGAGGCATGACCACCAACAGATTCCGAGCCTGCAGCGCAGGCTGTACCGAGTTGACGGAGGAAAATTCATTGTTGCCCATCTCTGAAAAGGTTGTGGAAGCCGCGACTACAAATAGAGGAGGCATGACCACCAACAGATTCCGAGCCGGCAGCGCAGGCTGTATCGAGTGGACAGAGGAAAATTCATTGTTTCCTGTCTCTGCGAAGGTTGTGGAAGCCGCGACTACAAATAGAGGAGGCATGACCACCAACAGACTCCGAGCCTGCAGCGCAGACTGTACCGAGTTGGCAGAGGAAAATCCATTGTTGACCGTCTCTGCGAAGGTTGTGGAAGCCGCGACTACAAATAGAGGAAGCATGACCACTAACAGACCCTGAGCCTGCTGCGCAGGCTGTATCGAGTTGGCAGAGGAAAATTGTCACACGTTGGTTTTTGTTCTTGATATGTGGGCCCCATGCAGTCCTTCGGTTGTGGAAGACAGGCGTACTTCTCTGCGGATGGCTCAGGAGGCCGCGACCAATAAGGAGGAGGCATGTCCCGCAACCGACTCCAGTAGAGGCTCCATGTGAATGGAGGAAGCAAGAGAATGGCGCTGTTTGTTCTTCCTTTTTCTGTGCTGTTAGTATCGTGCTGGTAATGCATGCAAAATTGTGCGCAATTGTTATCCTAAGACCGAAGGACTGACCCATCCGAAATGACCCTCAGGGAAGGAACTCTCGGATGGGCATGGCGAACTCGGACACGCATCAAACGCTGCCAAATCCAGGAGATGTCGCGACAGCACATCCTCGTCTCTGAACAGCACCGTCCGTCCCGGAGATGGGGGGAAAGGGGCAAGTATCCCGACCAGGTCACCTGGTTTGATGAGGCAAGAAATTCAGGAGCCTCGGAAAGGAAACTAAGTCTAAGTTCTGGCCTAGGAGCTCAAAAGAGGCCAGAAACTGTAGAAAGCAAGGCCACACTGGTGGAGGAAAGAACACAGGTGAATAATAGGGATACATACCAACCCCAAAACCGGGAGGGACGGATGCCGGAAAAGACGTTGACGAATGGAGGACAGGTCAGAACCCGTGCAGTCAAATCCCCTGGAGTGGAAGCAGTGGCAGTTGACACATTGAACTGCGTAGGCAGGCAATGTGCCGAGGGCACCGGGGCTTGCCAGCTTAACGGACCACTGATGTGGTAGCTGTAGCAAGTGGCCGGCTGGTGCAGCGATGGTGCGAACCCGGCGGAACCGGAGGCAGGACCAAGGGCAGCTGCACTTGGACCACCATTGCTGCCCTTCTCTGCGGGGGCTATGGACGCCGCGACACTGAGGGAGGAGGCATGTCCACCAACCAACTCCAGCGGAGTCTCCAAGTTAATGGAGGATGCAAGAGAAGGTGCCACGTCAGCAGAGGTGCCACGATCATTGAACTTGATAATCGATAGTCAATACTAGATTAGAATCGATGGAGCGTATCTAATAGCAAGGACAGAGGAAGTAGTGCATAATATTCACATGTGCATAATTTGTATTAGAAACCACCGAGACTGTCCTTCCCATGACAAAAAATATAGTTTCGTTGATTAGAAGGGTGTAATTGCACCGGTAATATAATTGTAAGTTGGGGTTATCTCAAATCAAAGGTCATTGTGTGATATACCCAAGTCCACTGACAATTTCACAGGCCCATAAATTAACGGAGATGGGAAATGTGCTAAATATATCTTCACATATTTTAATATTGATGGTGACCAGGTGGACAAGTGCAAATGGTGAATACCCATGAATAGAAAATTGCGAGAGCAATCGTTACTGACTCGTGGGAAGGAAAGCCGGTAATTAGTAATGAGCACAATGCGTTACCAATATCTTTGCGCGATCAATGATCGTTAACCTGTCCGTTGGATATTAAACTGTAAAACAGGGTATCCAAATATGTCCGGTACTTTTCGACATCCGAAATAAAGAACTCAGAGTAATCGCAGCCGAAAATGGTCATCGAATATCGGGCCGTATCAACATTTCATCGATTATACGATTAATCGTGGCACTCCTACCTGTCGGGGAGGGAAAAAACATTACGAAGCTTTCATCGTAAAAGCATTGAGCCTTATGTTCAATGTAGAGAGAAGAGGCAAGCCACACTGTGGCTATTTTATCTAGCATCCGTGAGGAAAATTATTGTAAATTATTACTTCCAATACATTTGGATAGGATTTTGTCAGGAACCAAACTCCAAACTGGAGCTTAGTGGAGACGACAACACGATATTGCATCCGGTGCAGTGTTAAAAAATCACGACGAAAACCCGAATGACTCTAAAGAGCATCGGTTTTTTCTATTGAGTATTGTTTTATGCAAACAAAAACGATATTTGTTCCAAGTGATTCTCGTAAATAAAACAAAATTGAAATATTTGTTAATGAAAATATCCACCCACGGACTACTGTCATTAATAAGACAGTATTGTAGAATAAAAGATTGTTGAACAATTGTAAAACTATATTGCGAAAATTGGAAAACATGTGCGTAGTGCACGACATTAGGCAACTGCGTGTTGTCGTTCGCAATAGCATAAAGAGAAACGTTCATGAGAAATGAACAGATAAAAAATGCGACTTATCTTGCGTCTAGAAGAATTTAAAATGAATGAGGTCTTGTCTTTCAATCGCTGTTATAGTGAAAGGACTCGCATGATTGGTCCAAAAGATATAATCACCATTAATTGGCATTTGACAAGTGCGCGTACTCGAGGTATTGCGTACCAATTTTTTTTTAATGACTTCTAGAATCTTGCCAGCAAGAAATATATAACCATTAGTTTCAGTGTCCAAGATATATTTGACGGAGATATAAACACAGCTTTCTTATTACACACAATTCCTTTTTGGTTTAATCAGCTATTTTTGGTCCACAATGACACAGCCATCTATGTCATGAGAGTTATTAGAACTAACTTATGTTTTAATTTGCCATAGTGATGACAGAGAATTTGTGGCTAATATGACACGCACTTGTTCCTGTCTGTGGCCTTCCTGTCTCTCCATTAATGTCTGTTGCCATGACAGCAAAATCATACCAAGCTGAATCCCTTCTTTGTAGAACCTTATTTGTGTATATATTGCCTGTCAGTTCATCTATTCTAAATGCATCCTGAAATGAGATTTTAGTTAGTTATCTTGTTTGAGGCCATGACAAAATGATTATGTCTTGTCTGAAAGTTTTGTTAGTTCTCTCTTGTCTACAAAATCACAGCAATGGCAGGATTAGAATGAAACTCAACTCATAATCACAGTGGGCTTACTTTTCCAGGAAAGTGTGTTAAAAATGCCTTACATACAATACCATTAACAATGACAGGAGAGGTACAGTAATGTCCTAAATAATCGACCCCTAAACCACAGCAGAATTTTGGGAAATTTATGAGGATTTAGTCAGAAATATGGTTTGCTGCCATTCATCGGAAAGCTCTCGGTGTTTCCGAATAAATCCTGAAAAATTTCCCATAATTCTGCTGTGGTTAAAGGGTCATATACTTTGGGCATTACTGTAGATTCTAACAAGCAAAGCAAAGAGTATGAGATATTATAAAAGAAAAGTGTACATGGTAATAGAAGACTTTGTGAAAACTGCCAATACATCAGGACCTACAGGCCCAAGCCCTGTAAACAACCTGGTGTTCGGAATTAGCAGGGCTTATTTATATGATCCCTAAAGTTCACAACCCCAGTATGCCCCAAGTATAAAGAGCATGAAAGTTGAATCATTAAAATGATGTCACCCACATTTTAAAGTTTTTATTAGGGAGATAAAGATATAACCCTAAATTATGTTGAATTAAGCCAATTATTTTGTTAAAAATCAGCTTTATAAATTAAAGGACATTTCTGAAGATTAACACCACAAAGAGACATATAAAGTTGGCAGGGTAGGATGGTGGGACATTCTAAGAAACTTCAGCTCAAAATTCAAGGAACATCACAAACAAATCTAAACAGGATATTATTGTGTCATTATATCTAGATTAAAAAGTTCTCACCTTGTAGTTGTATTCAAACAAATTTCTGAGGAGCTGGCCATTGCCATCTCTGGCTGTAATGAAACGATCTGGAATACTATATCGGAGTCCATGCCCCTGATCAGGGTCCTTAGCTTCCACTTGCACGATGAAAGTATCTTTTTCCTCTCCTGATGATATAAAACAGCAAAGATATTATATAAAGACAGTGGCAGTAAAACGAAAGCTCAACTTGTATGGCAAAAATAAAATTGTTGCTTCACAGTAATCAAGAATATCATGTCCATATAGTGTAATAACCCTTCTTATTACATATCCACTGTTGTATTCTTAGCAACTGCAACAGTTCCAGCCAGCTGTGTGGTAAATTTCGACAATTTGCTATAGGCGATCCCTGATTCTCCTTGGAGACGCATGATGTTATTATGTTGCTAAAGATGATGTAATGAGAATTTAATATGTTTGTGATGTCAAAATCATTTATGTTTGTGAATCTAATGAATATAGAGCCACACTGGTGTTGGTTTGGGTTAGAGATTACCCACTTGAGCAGATATTGTAAGGATACCAATCTAGCCTCTGGCTCTCGTGGTATCCACCGGCTCCTGTGGTATCCTTTTGCCATCTGCTTTCATGCAATAATCACTTGCGCATATCAATACAGTGTGGTTCTATATATATTTATCAAGCATATACATTTTATAAATCATTATTCTTCCGAAGGGTTTAGCTGCCAAAGCTTTTATGTATGGCACGATAGAATTAGTTACGTAATCAGAAGCTTATAGTACATAAAGTGAAATTGCTATTCAATAAAAGGTCAGCTGACCACAGTGTCCCCCGAAAAAGTGGCAAGTCGATGCCGCTTTGTTAAAGAATTTTTTTTGAAATTTTGAAATGTTGAAATTTTCTAAGTCGAAAAAGGTTAATAACTCTGTCAAAAAATAATTTTTCTGTCATCTATATACATGTTGCACATCTTCAATATATGGGCAACAATATTCTGAAGTTTCAAATCTCTAGGATAAAAACTGTGGGAGGAGTTGATTACACCATGAAGGTACCCTCATACTGAAAATTATAAAAAATGTTGAAATTTTCTAAGTCCAAAAGGGTTAATAACTGTCAAAAAATAATTTTTCCGTCATCTATATACATGTTGCACATCTTCAATATATGGGCAACAATATTCTGAAGTTTCAAATCTCTGGGATGAAATCTGTAGGAGGAGATGATTACACCATGAAGGTACTCAAAAGTGTGACGGACGGACGAACGGACGGACAGACGAACGGACCCCGTTTCTATAGTCCCCCAAAAATAAAATTTTCGGGGGACAATAAGTAACCAGAAAGCACAAGTAAACAGCAACCAGCAGATAGTAGCTGAGTGCCATACTGACCTTCATTGATACTCTTGTAATAAAGCTGTTGTTCGAAGTATGGGTCCTTGTTGTTGGCATCTGTAAGTGTGATGCTAACAGTGGTTGAGCCTGTATGGGGAGGACTGCCATCATCAATAGCGTTTATCTGTCAAAAGGGTCAGTATGATTCATTCAATAATACATGAAATGCACTAAATAAAAAGGTAAGTTTTAACTATTATTTCCAAAGACTGCAACAACATCACTGTCATCAGCTGTTACTTTCAGAAAATCCAACATCTAAACTACGAAATAATAGAAATATATTATTCATCATAATAGTCCCGAATCAATCAAATATAAACATAAATTAACAGAAACAACTCTGACACACTTCATATAATTTAACCCTTTCTTTACTAAGGTGTTTTACACATAGCCAGTGAGCGAGCTAAGCGGCGAACCCGTTAACAGGCGAACGTTACTGCAGAGTGTTTACACATCGCTGGTGAAGATACGCATATATTCATGTGTCTCCTTTACTTGTTAATAGATTTCCTTTTAGTATTCACTGAACTGCAATATGATATTGCTGTACACCTGTAAACATCTAGCAACATCCTGCTAGAGGTATGGTTGGGCAGTATAGTGAAGTGAAATTTTTTAGAAATGGAAATGCCAAAATTATTAATATCCAACTCAAACTTTCAGGTATTGCTATTGGTAATTTTAAAGATATTTATACAACATTGTTAAAGGTTTGTTTGAGTTCATAGACAATCTGTGAAGTGAGTGTCGCACCAAAAGCATGGTCATTGTCAGTTTTGAGATCTTTTCGTCTACAAATTGGTCTCTAATCATTCCGATCGGATTTTATATTATATATTATATATATAAGTTTCAACATCGCGAAACAAATGTGACACATTTTCCGTTTGCACATCATACAATAAAATATGTTTTTCATTTTACTTGGGCGTTCACCATGTCCATGTATACAGGGTCGTGGCAATGGGGGTGTCTCATCCCAATTTTAATCAAAATATTCAAAAGCTGGAAATTTCATACCTGACACGACATTTAGTTCGAAATTTGACATCAACAATATGTTGAAATTGTTCTCGTAGTTTGATTTTCCAACAATTTATTAGTGGTGATTTATTTAGACCAACATTTGCTTATTTTTTGGCCAAATTGTTGGACTGAAATGGCCATCAGTTGGAAATGATCCAACCTTTAATAGAGGTGTGTCAAGTTTGGAAAATGTCCAACAATTGGAAATCTTAAGGCAAGTCTGGATGCTAGGATTTTTCAATTTTCAGGGTTCAGATTTTTAATTTCCTCACACCTGCCCATGACCATTCGATAATAGTATGTCTTGGTCCCGCCCCCATTGTCAGTTAAGCAGCTATCTAATTTAACTGAATCAAATCGGGGTTCAAGTTGCTTGACGTCAGACCAAATCGCTCAATACAGGGCCACCTAGGATTACAGTGAGTGGAAACTTAGATTAAAGCCCAACGTGGTGCGTACATGGATTTACGCGAACTTGTGAGTTTGGTGACATTCAAGGTTTGGTGCAGTTGGAAATTCCAAGGATGAACAGTCCCACACCTCCAAATCAGGCCATCTAGACCCGTCCATGTGTATATATGTCCACGGCCCACTCAGATTTAGATTATTGAACTAATTGTCCATTAAGTTTGAATCCATTGAAACGTGCCATCCCATTTCTTCCATATATATATATGAACATACATGTACATGAATACGCACATTTAATTCCCTCGAAGGTGCAACAAATGTACCATGCACATGCAGAGTATGTGTAACATCATCAGTTTAATAGTATTTATAATCATAGCTTATAATCAAGGTTTGTGACAACCGACGGACAGCTGATTAGAGACAATCAAACTGGCACACTGACCCATATATACACAGGTGAAAAGCGGGCTGGTCTATCAGTGATTACACAATAATATTGTTCGAGTTAATTGTTGAGAGGAATATGATCTTTGCCGGCTAATGTATAAACACCCCCTAAATACTACTTAACGAGCAGTCAAGTAGTTCTGTTAGGAAATGTTCAGATAATAATAGTCAGAGGCCATTTGTTGAACATGTTATGTGAACATTTCCCACCAATGAAAAGAACGGAAAACACGAACAATACGATTGAACACTCAATTGATTGCCATCAAAGTAGTGAACATCCATACCAAATTTTATGGTGGTGGAGATATCTGCTTGGACAGACAAAAAAACCAACATTTCCAGATAAACAAAAAGATGAATAACTCTAAAATGGAATATCCGGGGAAAAACGATTGAACACTCCATTGAATGCCCTCATAGTGGTGACAATCCAAACCAAATTTCATTCAGAACCGACAACTGGTGTTTGAGATATCTGATTGGACGGACAAAACAAACCAACTTTTCCAGATAAACAAAGATGAATAACTCTACAACGGAAAATCTGGAGAAAAAAATGATTTAACACTCCATTGAAAGCCCTCATAGTAGTGACTATCCAAACCAAATTTCATTCAGATCTGACAACTGGTGTTTGAGATATCTGCCAGGACGGACTGACTGACCACAGCTACAATACGGGCTGCGCCCAAAGTCAGGGATGTGGGATGCAAAATTCACCTCACAGTGTTAAAAAAGTACAATTGAGCATTGTGGGTAGCACATCAATGACTTAAAAATTCATGTTAACAGGTATATCTAAATGAATAAATGTGAATAAATGGTGGTGGTGCTTACACATATACATTGAGTAGAATTCCATAGTTTTAACAGCAACTGCCAATTATAGGAACATTGATGAAATCTCACGCAATCACAATGAGTCCAAGTTTGGACAATATGTCTAATTTTTCTTGTGGGCTGAAAAAGATATTTTGCCAAGACACCACAGGATGCTTTAAAACCACACTATACTTAATATAACAGAGATGAAAAAGTGCAACCTGGGGTGCACACACAATACAAAATCACCAACAGAGATGAAAAAGTATGATCTGAAGTGCACACACACAATACAAAATCACCCCATAATGTACCTTATTCTTGACAAACTACCCCACAATGTAGCTCTGGCTGACTGACGGATAGAAAAATGGACGGACATAAAAACAGATGGATAAATGTCAAGACAGACGGATGAGGTCAATCCAGTAATATGTATCGATTAAACACCATTATTTCTGGTTTTTGTGTGATTAAATGGTCGACACTTCTGATCTCGATAGATGCCGGATGTGCGTATATACAAAAGTGGGAAGCATTCAAACAATACAAAAGCGGAATGATACATGACATCCAGTATACCCCCATTCTCTTCGACAGTGGGGCTATAACTATGGACATTGATGTGGTCAACTTATTGGAAATATAATGGAAGATGGTGTTAAATATCTTTAAAAACTAAAAGGCGTCTCTGCCACAGGGTCCCTGATATGATGGCTTCATTTGGAGTGGAGGCTTTGCAGTTTACATATTATATGGAATAAATAATTGTGCATTGTCTAATAACTGAGCTGTATATAAATAACCAAATCTGAAAAAACTCTTAAAAGTCGAAATATAACCTCAAATTGGCAATATCAACAAATTTCTAAGAATACAGGTTCGGACAAAGATGCATCCCAGGATCTACATTTCTATGTCGAAAAAGGGCAATAACTCTGCCAAAATGACTCGTACTGAACTCAAACTCGCAGGTACGCAGGTTCCCATGCTGGTTGAAATATGTGCCAAGTTTTTAAACAAGACAGTCAAAGACTGTGGGGTCGCTCACCAGACTGCAAAGACTGATAAGACTGGGACTTTGGAGACCATAACAGTTAGAACTTTTCATAATCACTTTAAAAGTAGATCTAAACAGGATATGTGGATAGAGAGACTTCATGTATGTAGATCGGCAAATATCTACTTTTAAATTACCAACTGTACGCTACTGATTACCCCCCCCCCCCCCCCCCCCCCCCCCCCCCCCCCCCCCCCCCCCCTCCTCCAGCTCTCATGTCCCTTCCCGACCAGGCTCCAGACTCCCAAGTCTTAGATTGGAATTTCACAACCGACATCTCAAACTTTCTCAATTGTTGGAAATTTCCAATCTCACAAGCACCTTTTTATAAAACTATTTAGACATGTTTGAAGCCCAATTATTCATGGACCCAAAAACACCATATATGTATGTCAGATTAATCAGTCAGGTAGTTCCAAGGTAGATGTTTTAATGAATTTTGTATTTTAATGATTTTATTAGACACAAAAGTGTTAATTCCCCATAGCCCCGTCATTTCTTAACAGGTTGCCTCATGTTAACAAATCTGAATCTCAGTCACTAAGGGGTCATCTCAAAACTAAAATCGGTAAAATGGGCAAAAACACCGATTTTCCCGATTGATAACGCTTTGTGGAAGTCATTTCTACCGATAAAATACCGATTACAACGTTTTTGAACAACGCGTCGATCGGTGAAATCGGTACCCGATTTTTCCGATTACGTCAATTTGTGACGGTCACAATCGGTACCGAATCTACCGATCAGAACGTACGTTTCAGAATAACGTCGCTAATGATCGCAGCGCCTGAGTACTTCGGTATCACATGTTTTTTTTATGTATATATTATCTAGTTAATAGGCCTACCGGTACCACGAACGCCTGTGTTATATTGGCGACCATTCATTCATTGTCAAATCTTTCGACTGGTATTTGTGATGTAATTGGTATAAATCATCACGAAATGACAGTCACAATGCTATGCCAAATGTGCAGTTTCAATCAATCATAGCCTGATAATGAAGTATTTATATCAGCTAATTACGTATTAGGTAATTTTCATGGGACAAAGACACGCCTATTTTAAGTTTGATCGACAGCTGTTGTTTTAACTAATTGTCGTAGAGCCAACTCACTCGACACGTTTTAGTTGGGATAAAAAATAGATCCATGCACTGGTGATTTGTAAAGAAATCAAATAGAGAAAAGATATCCTTACCCAAACTAAAACATAATTAGTGATTCAAAAGAATAAAATGGTCAATTTAAGCGAGTCACCGGAACATTTTTTAAGAAAATGACGGGGTTCTCCGAAAACGGATACCTACTCAGTGCACGTGCCAAGTACCACGAATCTGTTTACGTTTTGACAAACACATGCTTTCGAGTGTCTGTATTACAAGATCCCGCACACGTCATGTGTACATTCTGTTCTGAGAGTGTTCTGTTCCTGTAGTCCCTCCTTTGCACGAGGAGCACCCCATATATAATGGGTAACAATATTGATCTCGTAAATAAAGAGTCTACTCCAGTCTGGCCCGGTAGCATGGATGCATAGACTACCTTTGCCACCCCCCCAAACCTCGACGAGAGATCGCGATCATCTAGCAAAAACCAAATTAAAAACCCACCCCAGCCTGTCTGGAGACACATTCGCATATGAATAGAATGGCAACTTGGATTCATATATGCGATTAATTTGGGGAGATTAACATTAGATATGTCGATACATGAAGATTATAGAAACGCGACACACACCAGGAAAACGTTTGAATCTGCCGGGTAAACATGAGCGACATGCGATGGGCGGAGCTTTACGGGATTCAGCCAATCACGCAACGAATAGATAAACAGTGAAGAAATATCACAATACATTCTGATACATTGCAGATAAAACACGTTAATATGTTAAACAATTAGTAATAATTGAATGAGTATGCAGATTATGCTAAATGGTAATTGATATGACAATCAATGATGATTAAAGTGTAATTTGATGAGATGAAAGTGGAGTGAAAATCATACAATTTATCAATTTATGTGCATATCTAAAGTACGGATTCGGAAACGAAAAAAATATTTCCGATGAGAATAATTGTTACTGCCAATTAATCTAATAATACCTAATACCTAAAAGAATGCAAATAAACCACTATCTGATTTTTTTTTCGATGGAAAATCCACGACCATCTGGGCCCTAGATCTATGTACCCTTATATTTTCTAAGTGTACACTTTCATTGTAAGTGTAGTTCAGGTATACACTTATAGTACACTTGTAGCTTTTGTTTTTTTAATTCAGTACACTTGTACCACACTCACTTTTTTCGAGATGTACACTTATTTCGTAAGTGTAGTGTAAGTGTTGTAATAAGTGTACACTTGCTCTACACTTTTGAGACTTTGAAAATCTTTGGGCATGCTGCCCACACTTACAGCTACACTTATGGTACTTTGATAAGTTCTCTCTACACTTATGACACACTGATGATACTTATACTTTTAAAATGTTTTGGGAACACTGCCCCACACTTAAAGGTACACTTATGGAACTTTGGAAAAAATTATCAACACTTATACCACACTTATCAAACTTTGATATGGATATGTTCAGGAATACTGCTCAGAGCCTCGCACATTTGTACTATATAATTGCCGTCTTATATTAAATATGAACTTTTTCAATTTTGAAATTACCGGTATTTCGTTTTTCTGTTATTTATATTCCGATAGTAATAAATTTTATGAATCTTTTGTGCTAAAATAAAGATATATGAGTATGTATATCTGCAATTTATTAACTGCAAAATGTTTGTCATAGAAACAATGAAAATTGGTCGCTATCACGTATATTGAAATTGGCGTATATGATTATGAAAGCTTCAATGATTGTGTTTCCAAACACACCTGCAGTCAAAAAATGGCCATTACGAATATAGAAATGTTGTATGATAGTAGTTTGACGACGCAGATCAGAATTAAGTATAATAAAAATCGTTTCTAAACCCGTAATTTTGACGTGCAATACTCCCAAATAGAATTATTTTTATCGGGTTTTTTTATGGCAAAACTTCGATAGTTAGCGTAATTTCGTGACAATAAAATAATGATGAACAGATTTAAATTGTTTTTAACATTCTCGGAGAAGTACGTATGCATATATCACTATATGTACCTGCTATCTGTTTTTAATTTAACATAAACTGTATCAAAAATAACAAATGTAACTGTATATACGTGTGATTATCGACCCACTGTAACTCTCCCAAAGTAAATGTTTGCGTCTTTATGCCCACGTGTTCGTGTATGGGGAATTTAATCCCATTTCGTTGTATGTAAACATTGTCCTCTGATGTCATCATTGTATTGGGGAAATCCCTGTCAAAATCAAGTGATATCCTAGAACTGAGCATACGATTGGCTAAAAGCTAACACGTGACTGTGACGGTGACTACATGCGCATGCGCAGACCATATTCCGGTCATTCGGCGGTCAAGAAATCAAATTTAAATTTCATCTGCATTTTATTTGACAACAGCTTTCATTTACGAAAATGACGGCAAGAAAAGCCAAAACAATTCAACAATTTGGCAAAAAGAAGAAAGGAACTAAACACACTAGAGTCTAGAGATAGAACAGGTGGTAGGAGGCTGAATTCGGCAAATAATTACGCAAATAGGCGAAGTTTGTTCCCAATTCCACCGGTGATCCTCCAATGACATTGAGAAATTAAATGTCAACAGTAAAGTCACACTGGATGCATACAGATTATAACCGATGGAAACGTGCGCTAAATTCAGATATACAACATACATTTATTTACAAGTGATAATTCTCAATCGGAGAGTGATGGCTGTCGTCCAGCTGATTCAGTGATTGATCTCTCGCATGTTTCATTGTTGCCCAATGTTGGCAAGACTCGCCAAGAGGACTGATCACGGATTCAATTTCAATCATCTTGACGTCTTGTCCAAAATGCTTGTGATACCGGACAAAACTAATTTTGGTGGAGGGGTAGACTGGGCACACAGAGCACATTGGAATTTGGATCATCTCAGAGACAATGTGACATCAGAAGAAGAAAAAAATGACTCACTTACAAGTTACAGTTTTTTTGGCAAAAAAAAAACTGGAATGTCATGCCAACGTTTGCAAATTTCTTTCACTCTCAGTGTTAAACTAAACATCCCACAGGCTCAGCAGTGACTGCATGCTTTAAATGGGACATGGTACTGAATATGACATGGGCATCATGACATAAGTGGAGTAAAGACTAACGAGAAGATACTTCAGCTCATTCAAACTTCGCATATCAGCACCAGATTTATGAAATATATTTATTGACGCCAAGGAACCTAATCGATAGATGATTTATATATTAAAACATTATTAATATAATATAATAAAGTATTTTATCAGTCTAAATCATTTTGAATGTGATTCCCTTGATTAATGCATCAATTGCCATCATTGATAGTTAAATTTAATATGTGCATGCCCATTTATGATATACACTTATTTTACTGATACATGTACATGTACTATACACTTATATAATACACTTGCATCACAATCACCATTGTACACTTACAATACACTTACCGTACAACCCCATTCAGAACTTACACTTATAAAACACTTGCAATTATTATACACTTATACCACACTTTAGAATCATACACTTATATGACACTTACCTCATTTACATAGTTGGAACGTACACTTACTGTACACTTATGTAACACTTGCACTACACTTACTGCCACTGTTGGACTTGTACACTTGGTTGTAAGTGCACACTTAGAGGAAAAATTTTCCTACACTTATGCAACACTTATTTGACACTTATAACACACTTGGGAAATGTAAGGGTAGGCCTATAACAAAAATCGAACATAAAACGTCTCAATCGGTACCGATTTCACCGAGTGTTTTTGCAACTACGGCGTTAACTTTTTCATACATGTACAACAACAAATCGAACGTTAAAAGTTTCAATAAATCGGTACCGATTTCACCGATTGAATTACCGACTGCGACGTAATGCGTTCACTCATGGATATTGATCGGTAAAATCGGTACCGATTTTACCGCGAATGACGCTACTAACGTGATTACGCTGTCTGACTTTACCGATTATTTTCCGATTCAAAAGGCTTGAATACAATCGGTAAATGGCAATCGGTACCGATTGTAGTATTGAGATGACCCCTAAAGGATCCTCCATACTATATGTAAGCTAAATAGTCCAACCTCTCTTGAGAAGACATTTCTCTGGTCCCACCCTATTTAATCTGGTGACCCCATCTGAATAAATTTGAAACCCCATTTAAAACAAGTGACCCCATTTGAACAAATCTGAACTCCAGTCACTCAAGGACCCTTCATACCAAATATGAACCCATTCAACCTGATGGTAGATGAGAAGAAGTCGTTTTTAAGAATTACTATGGAGGGCAAGAGTTATGGCCCTGGCTTCACAACCATTTGAAAGTGACTTCATTTGAACAAATCTGAACGTGAGTCACCTAGGGAAAATCCACACCAAATATGAACCCATTCAGTCTTATGATCTAGAGAAGATGTTCACAGAATTGTTGACAGACAGATGAACAGGTGACAGATGAGAAGTGATGACTATAGCTTCGTCTCAGGTGAGCTAAAAAATTACATTTCATTGAACAAATCTGTAAATCACCTCCCCAACACTGTGGGGACATCCCTGCAAGAATATGACATTATCTTATTATACCATTAACGTACAGCATATATACAGGTAGTGTGGGTGGGGCAGAGCTAAATCTCTTACCTCTGCCCCTATTTGAGCAAACATGAATCCCCATCTCTGATATCTATTCATCTTATAATTTTAAACATTCGCTTTTAAGAGTTGAAGTTAATTGATATTCCAAAAAGGACTCCATTGGAACATATCTAAACATGCCACCCAAGGACCCTGCATACACAAATATAAGCTAAATAGACTTGATGGTTCTTGAGAAGTAATAGTTGTTAGAATTACTATGGAGGGAAAACGTTATGGCCCTGGCATCCCTCCTATTTGACCTGATGAACTTATTTGAACAAATCTGAATGTGAGTCACATACAGGTAGGGAATTCATATAGATCTCGAGAAGAAAACAATTGTTGATGGATGGATGGACAGAACAATGGATGGAAAGACACTCCGACAGACCAACAGTTTTAATCCAATATACCCCCCCACTTTTTTGTCCATAATAAGGTATAATGAGTTCACATAGATAAGTGGTTAAGAAAATAATATTGGAACAGCCAAGCGTGAATTTAGTGTCCCAAAAGGGTGAATGTAGTGATGCTATTCTGTAAGGTGGGCTAGCATCACCAAATTCACCATCTGGGAACCCAATTTTACTTAGTCCTCAACTGCTATGGGAGACCTAGGGACAGACAGAAGTTATCCAGCTGAAGTTGGTGACATTACTGACATATGACAGTATGATATTTAAAAAAATATAATATATATTTCCTTAAAGAAAACCTGAACACTGAACTATATGGATAGATGTCCTGCGTTTGTAAAACCATAGTAGAAAAGGGGTTAACTTTTTGTGTGTGGTCGCCTACGGTACCTCGCGGTCTTGCTCGGATTAGTCACGCATGCGCAGTCCCAATATAACCGACTGAATCCGCCAGTTTATTTTCAACTCAATCAGGAGATTGGCGAGTTGCAGGGTTGGGAATGGCACCGCCATGGGAGGGCCCTATGATAGTTCAGTGTTCAGGCTTTCTTTAAGGAAATATATATTATATTTTTAAAAATATCATATTTCCGCTAAAGGAAGCCGTTCACACTGAACTATATGGATTAGAATGCAAGCCCAGGAGGAGGCACGAGCAATAAAGTTAATAGCCAAATTTTGGAGGGAATGCACTCTTCTAAAACAGATTGTACCTAAATATGAACTCTTTAATGAATCTGTTATGATTAGGTACGTGAAATAACTCATATAATTAGAGTGCTATATTGCCCAAACATGTACCTCCCCCCCTTGTTTTTGGAAGCAACATCCCAGGTGGTGCCATTCAATTCAGAATTGCGAGCGAACCGAGCAATTCTCTGTTCTTCATCCGTCAGTTCTAAGAATCCAGCCGATTTTGAGATTCGAGGAGACTAACTCCCTCTCCGCCTTAGCGACATAACGACCTGCACTGGAGGAGGCCCACTCCAAAGATGGCAAGACAACCAACATTAAGAGTTTAACTAACTGCTGTTCACCAATGCAAATGGCAGATAACCTGATGCCCAATCTATGGCACAGGTATCAAATGGAGAGCCCATTAGCCCCAATGGGTTATACAACTATAAGCGAGTCAAGCCATCGGATCAGAGGGAGCCCCCACCATCGCATGCTGCAGGTGGTCATGCCCAAGCTAATATCCTGGCCAAGCTGGAGGGTGGGGAGAGGTCATTTTTCTCCGATCCCTTCACGGAGGAGTGGCAGGCAAGGCCGTGTCGTTAATTCGATCGTGACCAGGGGGACTCGGCGCTTTACCTCATGGGTACGACCCCTGCCCTACGCTTAAGCTGCCTAAGGCCATCCAGCCGGTGTCGATACGTACGCACTCGATTATTTGGCAGCTTTAGCGCCCAGAACCACTAGCGTCTGGTGGGGGCCAAATGGCCTGGAGGTCCCAAGTACCCCTGCAGCTCCACCAGACGTATCCCCACGAATTGGTTGAACCAACGAATTGATACGTCACCGGAGGAGCGTGAACTGGTCCTGCCCTTAGAACAGTTATCACACGTTCACATGTCCCTGAGGTACCTATGTATCACAATATACACATTGCGTATATATATATATAAAATGATATAATATATATATCCGGGGGATATACATATTAAGTTTTCCTCATGAGATCATGTCAGAAGGCCCTTCCAAAGCTGCGCCCATCAATCTAATGGGCGGAGCCAGATCACAGCTCCCTGTCATGATCCAACGTATCACTAAATATAGATATACAACCCCACAGAGAACATGTCTCATGTCTCTGAGGTACCTATGTATCACCGTTTCACAAGATATCATTGCAGAAACCCGGTGACACAAATCTTTCGCATATATAGATATATAAAATGATATAATAGATATATCATGGTGATATATAAGTCATCATGAGATCATGTCAGAAGACCCTACTAAAGCTGCACCCAACAATCCAATGGTCGGAGCCAGAGCAGAGATCCCTGGCACAATCCAATGTATCATTAAAGATATATATATAGCCCCTCAGAGAACATGGCCGAACACCGCAGGTGACCAGAGCATCCGATGAGAAAGCAAACCGCTACTCTCAGGTGCCAAAACAATAGTGTCGGTACGAGTATTAATTTCGGAGAAATTTCCCAACGAGCACCATCCTTTGGAATGGAGACAGACAGCAAAATGTGCAATCACAAGTATTATGTTCAGCCTAAATCCACACACATTACTATTATTAGGCCATCACGACCACTAGGCACCTGAGAGCAGTCCGCGTTCCCAGCGGAATACCCACCGCGATCCGATTCTAAGAAATGAAGGTGCGCCTTCTACAACCGAAATCAGTTCAAATGATGTAAAATGTAGTCAGATGATGAACACAGGTAAATTTTCACGGTCACCATACGGAATATTCAGGTCTGAGCCTCTGCCCCCCCAAACATGCAGCAGAACGACCTAGGTGTGTGATAGGTCGGTTAGTGTGAAGCATGCAGCAAACTAGGGGAAGACCCGCTCTAAAAATGGCTCCCCTAGGAAGGAAAGGAATGAAATTATCATCCTCCTAGTAAAGGATACACATCCCTTTATAATGTTGTTTTATTTTAATTTGAAGAGCCAAGATAGAGAGGAACTCCCCCGACCTAAGTGGTCCCGCTTATGGCATGTTTAAGGAAGAGAGGACAGCATAGACCGAAATGCGCAGTTGGCAGCATGGCTTCAGGCCCTTATGATCGGGCATCTGTGCCATGGGGATGGGATGCCACTCAAACGGGGTGGTCCCCTGCCTGCGTCTTAGGAAAGGTCGGTAATGCTGGTCAATGAGCTTCCTCGAAAGCTTAGCTGGACAGCGCAAACTTCTTTGCCTGTTTTATTGTCTATGTGCCAGATAATCAAATTGATATGGGCAATAGAAGTATGAAGAGCCATGCTGATGGCCTCTTGTCGGAAAGGCTATTGGCAGTGGTCGTGGGACACATGGCAATATAAATGCTTTCCATGTAAATATGCTTCATTCGTGTGTGAAGTATATTCGCCATATCAACGGTATGAAACGTCGGGACACGTATATATTTTAAAATTCATTGAGACTCCAACTAGTCCATGAATACATTCAAAATACCTACCATGCCCTTTATGAACAATACATGCTGTATTGGATGTACAGCCTGTTCTTGTACCAAGCTCACATTTGATATGGTTACTTGTCATAAATAATGTCTCCCCCCACCTTCCTCGTCTTGGAATACCACTGCTATTATATCGTTATTCATTGGGGAACGTCATCCAGGCCACGGTCGCCAGTTATTGCCAGTGGGCCAGTTACCTGGAGGGGTCAAGTCACCACGACTCTAAATACCTGTCAGGCTGGAATCATTCACATAATTGAATCAAGAAGGGGAAAGGTTGTTCAAACCAAAGTATCTTCAAATATATTTTTAGATAGTGAAACCATGAGTAAACACCGTCAGAGTGACGATAAGCCTCTTGTCTTACTCTAGAGAATGCAAACCGGAGCACCCATGATTTGTAATTTTGTGTCCCAATTAGAGCCATATCCAGAATCGTAGTAATCCAGCCCCCCCCCCCCCCCCCGCTTCTTTTCGGTAAACCTACACAGGAAGGAAAGCAATTATGTTTGTATTCCGGAAGGAGACACCATTTTGTCGAGATACAACCCAGCAATTTTGAAAGGATGGGTTAATTTTTGGATACAATTCAGAATAACTAAAATCTGGAATTGAGACAATAGTGAAACTGTCATCACGATTAATTTTAGTGTCATGCTTGCAATCATTAAATGCTAGCAGTTATAAATTTTGACAGTGAAGTTGAAGCACTGTACGAGAATCGAATCATGTACTCAACAGAATTCTGACTCCTGTCAGATGTCAATCCCTGTCTGAAATTAATGACACTAACGAATCTTAGTACGACAACAGTCATTATATTTTCTGATATTGATAAACTGTAGTCTGATAAATTCAAGCGTCGACCAACACATCCAAATCATAGGAGACATGTGTGACAGTATTAAAACAGAAAACACAAAGTATTTTGTGAAAGCATGTTGTTTAGATGAGATCAAGCGACTCCAGTAGTGTTTTGTAACATGCACACACCTAGGTGTGTACATGTGCAGCGTAGTGCACCCACGACAACATACCTGAACAAGTGTTGTAATGGGGAAAGTCAGCATTTGCATTCGGATTTTATTTAGTAATCTCAAATGGGACTTGTTAGCCTGACAAACTTGGTATCGGACCGAGTTCTGATTTCTGTCAGAATACCCTGACCAGGGTGCAATCCCCGGTCCGCTAGCACATGGCTGAGATTGTTACATTGAAGGTGATGCTCCGTTACGAGAATCAAACCATGAACATAATTATAACACTTGTCCAATATCAATCTCTGTCAATTTATTAAAGTAATAATGACACTACTGTTTTTACATTGAATTGATAAACCCAGATGTAAATTGTAATCAACTTTTAAGTTCAAATGTGACCAACACATCTGGATCAGTTGTATTGAGCCATAAAACAACAAAGTATTATGAGAAAGAATGTAGTTCATAACATTATGTTAAATAGCGTCAGTAGCGATGGTAATTATTGCTAAATAAATGTCCACGCGTAAATAAATTCCCACGAAATTAGGAGACTTCCGGTAACAAACACGTGGCATTTTTTATATCTGACAAATTATATCATACCTTATAGGTTCTATAATAATTACATAGATGAATTGTTCACAATAGTCTATGCGCCTCGTAAGGCCTTGAAATGGCGGCTGATTATGGCGAAATGTCGATTTTCAGATTCGAAAAATATTAAGTCCGCCGCCTATTCGAAAACACGGAACAATTGTATGTTTTGAAGCGAAACGGTCCGTGAATTCGAAACAATAATTCTAAAAACTAACGCGTAGGCGACCAGTAATTATTGTATCGATAAATTGAATTTGTTGTCTAGTTGTTAAACGACAAATTCGGAACAATACTCCCTTTTATAGACTTCTCTCTTTGGTAGCAGAAAATAAACTGGCGGATTCAGTCGGTTATATTGGGACTGCGCATGCGTGACTAATCCGAGCAAGACCGCGAGGTACTGTAGGCGACCACACACAAAAAGTTAACCCCTTTTCTACTATGGTTTTACAAACGCAGGACATCTATCCATATAGTTCAGTGTGAACGGCTTCCTTTAGCGGAAATATGTGCACCCATTTGACACCTCAATTATGCATTTTAGAATCTGAACAGAAGGGAAAAGAGCTGCTAAAAATGTCAATTTGAGACTCTAGATACTTCCCAGAAGATGAAGCCTAAGCAGAATGAGGTCCTCATATAGTGTATTTGGCGATGCTACCCTGCCGTGCAGGGTAGCATAATTAAATTCACCCTCTGAGAACCTCATTCTACAAATGCCAGACACACTTAAAGCTCTGAGAAAAGGAATTTAATCTGATATTAATGACCAGTGTATTATAAACAATGATGGTGCTACATTGATAACTTTAGAAAACAAATGTACAACACTATTAATCTCATTTAAATTATGAATGACATGAATATATAATTTTTAAATTTATAATTTATTTTTCCTTAAGGGAAGCCCGAAACTGAACTATTTGGATTATTATCCTCGGCCTTATGTTATCAGGAGGGTTAAAATTTATTGTCCGTTTATTGCCTACTCCGGTCAATCAGCGCTCGGATTAGCCACGCATGAATGCGTCCCGTGTAACTCCCGCGTTCTAACAATTCATCTAGCCAGTTTTATTTCCGACTTAATCATAAGATTTGCGAGTCGCGGGGTTGGGAATGGCACCGCCATGGGAGGGATCTATGATAGTTCAGTTTCGGGCTTCCCTTAACCCTTTTCCCAACAGCACATGTAGTTAAACCACGTCATATAGCCAACGTCACCAGGTATGAAGGTAATTACGTTAGCCAACAGGAATTTGACGTTATAACATAATTGGGTGTTTCCCCACACTGGCCACAGGTACATGTGCCATGTGTATCATCCGATATGCAACAACAAACATGCTTTCAATTAAGTGTCATCTGTGAATACGATAATCGAAACATAAACCAGTAGACGAACTAAATATGTGCATATAAATAACCGTTTATCTGCATTTTATCACACATTTGAGTCAAAAAATGACATTTTATGCAAATTTACGGTATGCCTATGCGAGTATGTCCTTTAAGTTTGTTTACCCACGGACTCGTGTCCTGGTTGAAAAAAAAATAATTCATGATTTTTGAAAACAAAAATGCGTATTATAAATAAAATAATTAAACCAAATGTCTTTATATTTTATGTGCATTAATCATATAAACCATGATTTGACAAAAGTCGTAAAAAGACTTCCGATAAAAGCGCAAATTTTTAGCAATTACGTCACGTTGCTTTGTGAAAGTTTGTAAAATTTCGTGCAAAAACCACATGTTCAAAGGTCACTTTTTGTTGATTCTAAGAATGTATTAATTGACAACCAATGACATCAATGATTAGAAGTTTGAACTGATTTCATTGGTTCAAGTTTAGGGGTGGAGTTTCCCCATAGATGCTAATTAGATGACAGAAAACGAGCGCGAATTGTTCAAAATGGCAGTGGGCTAACTTAGTAAGAGTCTGTAAGACGTCACCAGCAGGTGCTCGAATGTGTCGCTTGGGATATTCTTTGTTTTATCGACATTGCGTTGATATAAGTACCCTATTACTTTATACTCGGTAATTATATATGCATACACACAAAAAAGTTTCCCAAGATGAATTTGAGATATCTGCATGTCAACTGTAAACTCGCCTTTATTTAGAAGCACCCGCATTGGGCTGACTTGATGTCAAACCAGGAGATATTTACTTTTTTTTATTGATTTCTTTCTCGATCGATCAGGGTCGACGGTCTTTTGCGCGGTATATTTGAAATCTTGAACAGATGGATATATAAAAGTAATATCTCATAAATTTATTATACTAAATTTGTAGATAATATATATAATAAAGTTTTAATTAATTATGTGTTCAGAATCCCACCGATACCACGGCCGCGTCCGTAGTTACATTACAACCGGAAATAATATTCTGATGCTCCGAAATAACCTGATTTCGCAGAGTAAATTTGTGCAATAAAAGCAGAAAGATCCACTTTGAGTCATCAATTTAGAATTGCAATGTTCAAGTTCTCAAAATTAAACAACAATTGTGACACTTTAATGAATATGTTTCACAACATTTGGTTTGTGGAGAAGTTCACCTACATTAAATATTGAGACAAATTTTGTCTTCATAGAAAATTCGCTACCAGTGAACCACGTGTTTCTGTTTCGTTTGTTTTCATTTTGTCAGCTAATACGAGACTGAGTAAATACTCTATGTCAACATTTTGTAATATTTAGGAAGGCAAGGTGGAAATACGTGCCTTCATTGTGATGTTAGTCCATTATAAAAAATATTATTATAAAAATCTTTTTTCACGGGTGAAGTGACAATCATATAAATGGAACTCGACAGGAAAAACATCCCAATGGCCAGTTCCGCAACAGTACTGTCACGCTGAGATTTTGCTTAGCTGTGGCCGATTTAATTACGACTGGGAAAAATGTTCATTGCACTATTTGGAAATATAAAATCACCACCTAAGAAATAATACATAATCCAATATAAATATCAATTTCAAGTTGTCATATTTTACATAAATTACCCTCGCGGCCACGTATAACGCAATCAACAAGGAAGCGTCTTTGACAACAACTTTCGTTTTCGTCGAAACCACGTGTTTCTATTTCGTTTGTTTTCATTTTTTTCGGCCAAAACAGTATTCTAAGTAAACATTTTGCAAATCTAAAGCATAGCAAAGGAAGAAATGATTTAATATGTGCCCTTCATGATCTTAACCATCAGCAGAACAAAACACAATCAATGTAAATCGTCATTATTACTCTCTATTCGAGTCTCAAATCCGACTGTTGAAAATGCAAAAATTAAAGACGTCAAAAGACGATACGGACGCTACAACAAAAGACGTCAAAAGACGATACGTTGGAATAAGGGTTAAGGAAAAATAAATTATAATTTAAAAAAATTTATTTTTCCGCCAAGGAAAGCCCTTCAACTGAACTATTTGGATTGGAATGCAAGCCCAGGAGGAGGCAACGAGCAATAAATTTAATATCCCAATTTGACGGGAATGTACTCTTCCAAAACAGATTTCATGTAAATGTGATTTAGTCATGAATCAGCCTTGATATGTTATGTGAAAGAGCTCATAAATTCAGATTCCAGCATTGCTCAAGCTTGTACCTCCCCCCTTGTTTTTGGAAGAAACATCCCAGGTAGTGCCATACCGTAGAAACCGAGCAAGTAGAGACTTCTTCTTCTGCTGCTTTCTTCTCTTCATCTTCTTCTCGTTTCATGTGATGAGAGGGATGTCGGTAAAGATATCTTCCCAATAGAAAGTGCTATTGACGGTACGCGACAGTGAGTCTTCCCCACACAGAACAGCCTCCAAAGGCTCGGGTGCTGTTGTCCTGGAGGATTGGTTGCCCGAATCTCAGAGAAGGCACCCTGCCTGCCACGGTCTGCTGATGCAGGACCAGGTGGCCCGAACTGGTACTGCCCGAGGTAAAGACTGGTATGGTTGTGCAAATTTTTTGTAATTCATTGTAACATGATTTGACACATATCGGTTGATGAAGTTTTTTACAAGAGATCAACCTGTGTCGTTTCCATATGCAAAAGCGAGTTCCCTCGGAACGACAGAATCCTCGACTGTCGGCCCGAGATTCTTGCTCATCGTCGTCAAAGCCATCAGACGCCATGAGAAGCATAGAAAGCATGTCAGGATCGACGCCAGCAACAGAACAGCCTGCATCAAGTTGAGGATAAGGTACTAGAGGGAAGCCCACTCTGGGAATGGCTCGAACGAGGAACATATGCTCTCGCAGTGTTAGTTAAGGTGCTATTTCCCACCCAAAGTCCAGAAGGGCGGATGGTAAAGGGGAAAAATTGGAAGGATCCATTTGACCAGAGAAAGCCCCCCCCCCACTGAATCTCCCAAATGCAGGTGGTCCTGACAAGCTGGCATAAACGTTGATGACATACAAAATATACAAAACATTTTGTTAGTTATTGCAAAAACAAGGTTAATAAGGCAAATTCCGTTAGTTACTTGGCCACGTGATCTTACCTGCTATAAATTGAACCGCAGGTAAGATACTGTCTTTCTCAGCGAAGAGGACGATGAGATCCGATTTCTCCTGTGCAAGAACATAGCGGTGTCCTTGCTGACAGTGAGGAGAACGTTTTATACACTTACGGAAAGTCCGCCGATGGTCGAGCAGGCCTGGACATATCCCGAGGGAGTATGATTCCAGGGGGACAAGACCCACTCTCGTAATGAAGTGGGCCACGGACCGTGGGGAAGAGTCAGAAGTCTCAGTCCTTCCCAGGAGACAGGAGCAATTGTTCTCGCAGCCGTATGCATTTGTAAATTTCTAATTCACAAGCATTAAATTTGGCCCTCTTCCCTCTTGACAAAATGTGTATGGTCACAGTAATCGTTGATTCAATATTAAACTATTGGAAGGTATATTTAAAACCGTTCCCATCGCAGTTAAATAATGGGAATGTGAAAGTGCCACGGAACATGCATGTATCGAGGTCTATCCCACAATGACAATTAATTTGAGAAAAACACAACTAATGATTATATTACGGGCGCAAGTACCTCCGTCTTCTGAATTGTGAGAGCAAATGAGAGCTCGAGCTGTGTTTTCATCTGGGAAGAACTGAAGTCTGGTTGGCTGGTGCGCTGTTAGCGGCACATGACGAGTCTTCACCACCCTAAGGCTCAGGTGCTGTGGCATTCGCCCTTGAAGATTTGTTTTCCGAATCAACGATGGTAGCACCCCGTCAGTCACTGGTACTGGGCAGTGGTCATGCACAATATAAAGGCTTCTTGCGGAACGGCGCTTTATATGTGTGATGATACAAATGCTTTCATTTGTGTTATTCATTTAGGTATTCTATTCACCACATAATCATATGGATATGTAGTAATAGAAGAAGAGCCATGTTTTGGACTCTTGTGAAATTGGCACTGGCAGGCCTGCAGAATGCAAATTATGCGTAAGACGTAACGTATTTGTCAGTTGTCTGGTTGTGCTTAGGTACCCATAGTTACACAACTGTTATAATCAGTATTGCGAGAGCCACATACAACTTTGGCGCAACCTAGATTTCGCAACCTCCAGGTGAACCGAACCGACGTTCGCCTCCAATACGCAGGCCTGCAGTGGTCGTGCGCAATATAAATATAAATGCTGTTCATGTAACTGCACTTAATATGTGTGACAATACAAATGCTGTACTTTCTGTTATTTGCCCGATAATCAATTGGATATGAGGCAATAGAAGGAAAAGAGCCATGTGTTGGTCTCTGTTGGAAATTATAGTGGCAGCGGTCCTGCACAATATAAATGCATTTCATGTACACGCAACTGTGCTTTATACGTGAGTGAAGGCTATTTGACATTTGATCTTTTCGATATGTGGAAATAGAAGGTCGAGAGCCAAGTGATGGACTCTGTTGGAAAGGCTATTGGCAGTGCATCTGGAGCACGTGACAATATATATGCATAGAAGTTCGCCTTTACTATTCACGGATTGAAAGCGCAGAAGTATGTCGGTATCAGTGAAAATTATTACGGCTGGCCATGCATGTTTTTAAGCTCACAATTTTGTATCATATTACATTTGTACGGTATTGTGGCGATGAGGCAGATACCATACTATGCCCTTATTAATGGACCAATGAATTTGAATGTATCGACAAACACTAATGTCTGAGGATAACAGTTCAGATGTTGTATATTTTGTTACAGTGAACACATGGAAATGGGAAACATCAAAATCATTAAAAGTATAAACATTGATTGACTGGAAATTTATTGAGACACTTACTAGCCAATGAATCGTTTCAACACTGCGACCATGCTAGGTTACACGGATATGGTGACTTGCCACAAGTAGGCCAGCATAAAGGCTCTCATCCAAAATGTCTCCAAAGAGTTCTGACCACGGACGGAAGTATCATTGGATATTTAAGCAAACTATAGCTGAAGGTTCAGGCTACTGCGCTTGCATATCTGTGCAGTCTTGGAGCAGGGAAGCCCATTCATCAAAATACATTGAGTGATTGCAAAGAAACAGACACAATTGTCGCAGAAATAACGACAGATTATGATTTAATGGAGATCGCCATTCGACAATGGGAACTTGAAATGAAAATCCTTGTTGCCCAATCTTGTGTCAGATAATCCTAATCCCCAATCAAACCAGTTGCACGATTCGTAGCAACCGGACAATGTCAGTCATACTGTACATGCATGTAAAGAAAGAGACACTATTACAGCGACACAGCATTATTTGAACACAGGTCATATAATACTATATGTGTTATAACGAACATAATCTCCTTATTTCTAACTATTGTTCCGATGATACAATGAGGTAAAGGAAATGGAATCGCAAGAACAGGGTCAGAATTCCAAATAAATATCTTGAAGTCGCTGTAACGTCAGCGACAACGTTCCAAGTATCCAAATACAAGCCCTCATGTTAATACATTTGGGCTAGCCAAGATTTACAAATATTAATCGGTTAAGCACAATTAATGATGACGACATGTTGAATATGTACAATGATGTTCTTTGATAATCGTTTTCCAAATGTCGGTTAAGTTCCAGTCGCTCAACTTCAACTTACAATTAGTTGAGGCAAAAGAAATTTCATCGGATAACAAGTTCTATCTTTTTTATTTATTCATCTAAATTATTGCCAAAGGAGACATTTCTGTCCTGGCCAACTTTCCGCGCACTAACAAAGCTGTTGCATATATGATTTGGCAGTATACATGACATGAACGTAGCGATGAGTCGACTTCATGAAATATAACACAGAACATGTGTAGCAAGAAATTAGGAGACTTCGCATACCGTACCACGTGGATTCCGAAATCGGACGATTCATGCCACCGTATATGTTGCACAATAATGCAATATAGGTTTTCCACAAGTAAACTATGTGCTTCTGTAGTCATTGTCAAAATGGCCATCAATGGCGAAGTTCTCAACGTGATTTTGTCGATTCCAATCACAGAATTTTCGAGATGAAATGCGTCGATAAAAAACACGGATTTTTTTTTTTATAAATTGCGTTGCGCATACTATGAAACGAAGAGTTTCTGCGCGTACGTAAAATATTAAACGACCGGGTAAGCAACGGATAAATTGCAAGTTTGTTATCAACAATAAATTTTGAGTTGATAAACTAGCAACGCAGAAAAATACAACCTTTAGTTAAAACCATGTCTGATAGCTCCAATAAAACTGGCTAGATGAATTGTTAGAACGCGGGAGTTACACGGGACGCATTCATGCGTGGCTAATCCGAGCGCTGATTGACCGGAGTAGGCAATAAACGGACAATAATTTTTAACCCTCCTGATAACACAAGGCCAAGGATAATAATCCAAATAGTTCAGTTGAAGGGCTTTCCTTGGCGGAAAAACACTCCCTGGGGACTCTGCCTATAGCTACAGAAGTTCTCTTATCTATCTATCTGGCCCTGATTATAAACAACATGTGTCATGTCTATCAGCCTGGCAGTTCAGAGCAGAGTTGCTTGTAATGGGAATGCACAGATATTAAAAGGAATTTACTGAACATTTCTATACATCTGTCTGTTCATGTTTTCTCCCAAACCCCTGATTTCAACAAAATTTAGTGGGGTGACTAGAGGTACCTACCCCCGAAGATGTAATGTCATAAGTTCTTCAAAATTTTAATTAAATGTTTTTTATTTTATTTAAATAAAAAAAAAATTATTTAATAAAAAAAATTTCATTTAATACAAAAAAATTATTTATTAAAAATAAAATATTTATATTTTGTTTTTGTTGGTTAAATTGAGCAATAAGTTAAATGTAAAAAAAAAATTTCTTCAGATTTATGTCCATAGCCCCACCCACATTTGACCCAGTGACCTCATTTGAACAAATCTTAACCACAGTCACCCAAGGTACCCTCATACCAAATATGAACCCATTCGGCCCGACAACTTCAGAAAAGAAGTCGTTTTAAGAATTACTATGTGGAAAAATAGTTACGGTCCTGACATCAAAACTATTTGACTTGGTGACCTCATTTGAACAAATCTGAATAATAGTCACCTAGGGAACATCCACACCAAATATAAACCCAATCGGTCTGATGGTTTCAGAGGAGAAGATGTTTAAAGAATTGTTGACGGATGGACAGATGGACGGACGGATGGACGGACGAGGAGTGATGACTATAGCTCCACCGGAGACTTCGTCTCAGGTGAGCTAAAAATTGACCAGAAAATGACAGAATACAGGCTTGAACAATGTTCCGTATGGACGGACGGACACATGGACACACAGATGCATGCACACTTGGACGAGGGTCAATACTGTAGTCCGCCGACAGAATGTTGGGAGACAAATTATATTAAATATAATAATGCTTACAATCATTTCATATTCTTTTTTCTCATCATAGTCCAATTTGTTAGTTCCACTGACATGAATGGATCCATTGTGGCTGGTTATATAGAAGTGATCACTGCTGCCACCAAAGATGCTGTATCGCATAATCTTATTGGAACCAAAGTCTTGATCTGTGGCCGAAACTGTTGTCACATGGAAGTCTGATTAAATAAAAAAAAGTTTTTGAGGATGGAAAATAGAGAGGATTAGATTGAATAACTTTTCATTTCACCCGTCAAACACCAACATACTATACTATTACATACAGTATGGCAGGAACTTGTGCCCAATGGTAGCTCAACTATAATCTGTTGATAATCTCATCATAACACCAAGTATGATTTGTTTCACACAACTAGCGGCCTCATATAATACTCACTATAGTATGGTATGCTTCATATCTCACTGATAACTATAGAAACTGTTTAGAAATTGCTGTGGAATGTTTCACAGACCTTGTTTGGAAATAGAACATAGCTGTTTCATTACTGGATGATATTTTCTTGCCTCAGGTACTCCAGAGTGTTATAAAATCTGCTGTGCTTTGTCCCTAATCATTTTACTCAGATAAATAAAGAACTTACATACTGGTATTAACCCTTTGAACCCATAACACTGATATTTTGGTGTAAACGAACAGTGTCTATAGATATCCTGTAACACCAATAGTTTGGTGCAGCAACGAAATGAGTCGATAGCAAATTTATATATAGTATAACCAGCATCAGACCAAATGGTTTATATTTAACTGGCACCGCATATGTCAGCATTGCCCATGGTAGGTATATGGAATGGCTGACGGGTAGAAATATATGCACATGCCATATAATCTAAAAAAACATACCATATTTTAAGCGATCTGTGGTGTAAAATAAATGTTGAAAAAACAATGCCGACAGGTGTGGTGTTTTTAATCAGATACACATGTACCGATTGATTTAATTTGTTATTGTCAATAACACAAGTCTATGAAATAATCTATGATTGTTGCCCTTTCTAATGTTTTATTTGTGGTATCCATCCAGTGTCTCCTATTTTCGACCCAAAGTTACAAAATTCACTGTGATGCGCAACTTCAGTAATGATAGCTGCGAGTGCATGTTGTAAGCATGACATTGACATGCATAAACATTTTGTGAATGCAATGAGATCCTTGGCATGTAGTTGGAAAGTTACTCCTAATTCATCAGCATAATCACAGTTGAATTCATGTGGATAATGTGTCAATTTCAGTGAAATAACGTCTTCTTGTGCATACTATTTAGTGGAGCAGATATGTGCCAGATTATAGGCGAATCGTTACACTTGGTAACTAAATTACGAAATTTCGCACACTTAATCTTTGGTATGTCTCAGTTAAAAAAAATTGGTAGGCACAAACATCTGAGGTCAGTTAGGGAGATTAAGCAGTGGCCATAGCAACCAACCCCTGTTATAGTTTAAGGTATAGGGCAGTTTATTTTGATGGCCAACAATGTGAATAGTATCAGCCATATCGATGCAGTCATTGCTTTGTCAAATAAAGAAAAGGCCAATATATATATATATAACAGACTGTAAAATTTGGCCCCAGGTCACCAAAATATTGTTTGTTACCATGGAAACGAAGGGATTTTCTTAAAAAACTGAGTAAAACAAATTAAAACCTAGACTTAGTTTGTACCTGTCAGCACAAATTTCATGTGATAAGTTTCAATTTAAGATAACATGATCATTGGCAATCCATAAAGACAATAGAACAGATTTTTCAAATTTAGTTATTGATTGACCACAATAAACAAAGGTTTACTTCTAATTACTGCTAACATGAAAAGAAGTGGCCATGTAGACACCAGACAAGATGGCGTCCAACATGCCCGCCATTTTTCAGACGGGTCATGAAGTAAGTTTGATGCAAATTATAGTGAGAAAGTCTTGTCATATGTATAGATGTATATATTTTTGTGAAGCTAAGATATAATTCCACTTTTCATAACTTCTAGATCAGTTCATTTAAGTGATCATGTAATCACTCCATATATACATGAACACCACACAAATACATGTAGCCACTAGCTTTATATACATACACCTCATGCATGACTATACAGCCACACTTGGTATACCCGTACATCCACACAGGACTATACAGTAATGCAGGCACAATAGGTATAACCCTACACCTTGCCATAATTATATGGTCACTCCATGTGTACTTGTTCACCACATCGTTGATCATACAGTCACTTCTTGTTTTCATATTCGCAATACAATCATCCCCTGTATATATTTGCCACACCCATGGCCATATCAGGATATACATATACACTGAAACCATAACCATAGTCACTCCAGATATACATTATTATAAATACCTCACCAATGGCCATACAGCCCTTCTATATATCCCCATACTCTGCACACATGGCCATTCATAAACGCCAGGCTTGAAAAAGGGCCCAGACCAGACACCCACTAATCCAAGATATGCCATTGTCTATAAGGATTGAGATATCATGGACCGATAATCTGTACTAGAGACCGGGAAGAGATTCTCGCCGGAATAGTTGATTGCACCAACCCTGTAAGATAGCCGGAAGCGAATGGATAGAATACTGCCATAATCCGACATATAGGGAACCATACATGTAATTTGGAACAAACATAAAATTTGTAGGAAACCTAGAGTCCCTTTGATTACAGAGCACACTACAATGCTGTTTTTGGAAAGTACCAGAAGAATCAAATGTGCCAAGATGACCCACTAATGGAGATTCAAATAGGGCCGTGTAGTATTAGCGTTAACTAAAAAGAAAACGTTGCGTTGACCGTATAACCAGAAAGTAAAGGAATAATCTATTCGTGGAATGACCTCATTGGCATGTGTCCCGTCGAGTAAGTCCCTGCCTTCCTGAGTTAGCCACAACATTGAGCAAATTACAGGCTTACGGAGTCCGGATGACTGCCGTGATTACCAATGGAGACACCAGCGCGTGGACATTAGCCCGCACATACAAACAATTACGGAACATTTGTAATGAACCATTGAATATGAAAACAAGAGAATCCTAATGGAACATTATGGACCATAAGCAGTCATTCAACAATTTATTGGTCTAAATGAAGCCCCAAAATGCAACCGTCGCTGTCAATGTGTCTCATGTCATTGAGAAGAAGATACGAGAATGGGACGAGAAGAAATCAGAGTGACCAAGAAAGGCTACTTCTAATCAACTGTCCGCTAAAGTATTTAACAAGTGGTTGCAAGCTTTGAGATTCAATGAGAATCACCAAAACTATTCTCGTAATGATTCTCGCGAAACTTTTCAAAGTTCAGTGCTGTATGACTAACTCGATTCAGCATTCGATGCTCACAAAAGTAAATGCATTAGGAGCCTGGCGTTGATATGTGTCATGGCTTCAATAAGTCTTTCCATTTCCAACCTGACGATATTCAATATGTTGAAATACCAGCCAGCTCCAAAGTTAAACCCAACTGAGAAATCACAGGAAACATGCACCGTGATTGTGGCACAGCCCAAAACCAGCAGAAACAGATGGCAGGTTGAAGTAGTGAAATACAGAGACCCAGGCGCAGTGCGCCCCCAACCATTCGTGCTCTTCTGGCTGACCCCGACAGGTCGATGGTTCAAGATACCCCTTCTGGGACGGATTGGGTGCCCCTCCGATTGCACCTTGTTCTTGAGATAACCATCACCCGAAGTGTGAATCTAGTGGGCGGATCATATGATCTGGCATCCTACGCCCAATGCTGGTGAATATCGCGCACAAGGGGAAGTATATGGCAAGGATCTTCTTCAGTCTGTATGAAGTGTGCACAACGTTATTATTATGTTGCCCCATAGACGCAACAGTATCCTGCAGTGGCGATCTCAGAGGTCAGCAATGGATCTTGCTTTGTATATTAAATGAGTCCACTATGCGAACCAAGCACTATCAGAAAAAACAAAACCATTGTGTACCGACAATAGTGCCAATAAGAATAATTACGTATTAGAACCAAAGGCCGATATCACAGAAGTCTTACGCGCTGTGTTGCCCATTAAGCCCGAGCGGGATGGCTGATATAGACCTCACTTCAACTGCCGAGACCATGTCACAAAATCATGGAAGTAAATCCAATAGTCGTCCCAACAGGCTGATCACGGATAACTTCCTGATTATGAGAATGTGTATTGCATTGAGTAATGTGAATCGTGATGAGAGGAAATCAGTTGCGTTCGGAAGATGAGCATATGTCTAGTATGTATAATGGACTCATAAATTTATTATTAACTACAAAACTGAATTTTAGTTAGAATTGAATGCAACCTGAGATAAAAAATATGCGGATGTACCCTCGTAAAATATATAACCCACATGTACCATATTTACAAGATATTTTTTATACCTGTATATGGGTATTTGTCAACCATAGGTGGTATTAAAGTCAAGAATATTAACGGACGCGATTCATATAGTGACCCAGTGTATCATTACCGCCCTTAGTGATATGACTGACCCATCATCCAAAGAATATTCCTGAAGGCTATCGACACAGGCGGCACTCTATTCCAGCAATGACCATGACCTCGCAGGAGCTGGATGGCACATTGAAAGAAGCAACAACTTATAAAGCAAGGAGTTGAACACAATCCGAGAACAATAAAACTTTTGAATACCTCTCAGCTTGGTCGATCCCATGTCGCCAAATTTGCAGTCCAATGGCATAACCACTCGGCTACGGCGACTCTTGGCTGCATCAGAGAACCCCGAACAACTATCTGAGCTCCCTCATGAGTGCATGCATGAGTGACCCCAAAGGAATGTCCAAAGCCTTTTCGCCTCGGGCTGGAGCTATAGCTCGTCCTGATCCCGATCTCCATCCGTCCGAACTGGCAATGGAAGGTTATTAGGTGCTGGTTCCGAAGCATGCCTCCTGCTCGAATGGCGTCGGGGAACAAATTCTTTGGCATTTGGATTCAAACCCGAAGTTACTGGCTGCTGTTGGCCAGTAACCTGTCTGCCAAGCCCACGGAGGTGGGCAGCGGATAATAAGGAGGAACATGCTTGGGACAGAAGGCATGTAGGGATTAACAACGTATGGACAGGGCGAACCCCCAGCCATTCTGATCCCGAGATGTCGACTTGTAGCGATGGACAGTGTAGTGCGAGTGTTAGTAGAGAAGCACACAGCCGTACCTGGGCACGCCAACCCACCAACGGATGACCCGAGGGTACGAATTGGCGTCCCATATGATAGACAAGGGAGCCCACCAATTGTGGCCGGATGGGTAGCCCCTCCCGCTCCCTGTTTGGTGTGACTATTGCCCAGAGTCGCAAAGCCAATGAGGGGAGCACTATCGACAAGTGTCAGTGTCCTGGTCTCAAAGGTGGGACCCTCGAAACGAGGGGAAGCATCTCTAGTGGAGCTACAGGGAAGGAGATCTTCTGTACCTGGTCTTACATTATGTAGCAGTCCTTGTCCTGAGAAGGTATTTAATGTGATTGCACTGTCAACACCAGTCAAGTCTTTTTGACAATTGCTAACAATAAAAAATACACCTGTTTTTTGTGCTATGTTGATAAGCACCTTGGCTGTGGCAATTAACGGAAATAAGCTTATCGATTGTGACTGTCGAATAACCTTGGTTTGCACGAAATCAATTTTTTTAACACAATATTATTGTTGAAAATTTGTTTAACAAGTGCAAATTTACACTCTGTATATTACAATCCTATTTCACAAGATTTAAATACTGCTTCCGTCAGTTGTACACCAGACGACGATTGTCATAGTCTGTCATAAAGAACTACAAACTTAACAAAGCTGTCAAACGGCCAAAACTCGAAAGTAAGTGACCTAATTTCATGATACCGTTATTGTAGAGGTCGGCGCATGTGGCACTCGCCCAGACCATAGAATAAATCGCACCTGTATGCAATAGATTCTTGCTATAAAGAAATGATGAGCGTCTTTAGTCATATCCACATGTGCATCTATTATTCTGCCTTTCGGCAATAAATCTTCTTAGACACCATGATTTAACTTTTATCGGCTGTTTAAAAATATGGAAACTGACAAAGCCGATATTAAAACGCCATAAAAACGAGTCTGCTGCCGTAGTCTTTGTGTCAATTGCACACAATCAATAATAATCAAAGGAAATAATGTTGTTTGTATAATACAAAAACAAAACTGTCTTTTGTATAATACAAAAAACTGTCAACACTTAGCTTCGATTTTAGGAGATGTTCCTTCCAGCTGAAGAGAGTATGAATCGACCGGGCAATTGGTTTTGGTGGATCGGAGATCACGTGGTCGGATATTACAGCAGGTCATGAACCATGATAAAATGTACCATAGAATTTTCGTACCGTTTTCAATTCAGGGGTTTGTTAACCCTTCCTAGTTAAATTGGGAAATATACCATATAGTTCAGTGGGCAAGATAACTTTGACGAAGATATACCAATACCTTGCATATCAAATCATTAACATTGGCCATACGGTCACTTCCGGTATACCTATTGGCCACACCTATTATATATACATATACACCACCCTCATGGTCATATAGTCTATCCGGGTATACATCTTCACCACATCAATGGCCATAGACCCCTTCAATATATATCAGTATCCTGAACACATGGCTATCCATACACTCCAGACAAGGTACACCTGTAAATCCCTAACACGGCTATCTAGTCTCTTCATATATACATAAACAACACACCGATGACCATGTAGCTACTCTTGTTATACCCATACACCACTTCAATTATCATACAGCCACTCCCTGTATACCTACTCACTTCACACATGACCATACAGCCACTCCTTGTATAACTGTTCACATCGTTCATGATCATACAATAACTCCATCTAAACATATTCACCTCATATATGACCACATACGTAGTCATGCCCCGGCTGCCATTTTGACATTAAGTTTTTGTTTTAAGTTGATCAATTGCCGTTCAGAAATATGACCAGAATCCCAAAAGACGTTTTGGCAGAATTCCATACTGCATCTTTAAAATGAATTTGTCATCCCCAGAAGGTACTTGGACAACCGGAATAGAACATTTAGTTGTCAGTTGATTATGTAATTTGGTTTAATAACCAAGTGAGCTTCAACCTATGCTAACTTTTTCAGAACAGCAAAGAATAATGTTCGGGATATATGTGACAAATAAACTTTTTTGAAAAACATATTTGGTTGCCATTTTGGAAGCCATCTTGAGTAATTTTGCGACCATCTTGGCATCCATCCCTTATGAGAAATGTCAACATACACACTATTAGACAGATTTGAGATATCACATAACTTATTTGATGTCAGATGGTTACATTAACCAGCATAAATCTAGCGCATGTGTGTTGATCAAGACCTATTTCAAGAATTGTCCACTTTGTCAAGAGTAATTTGGGTGTATTAACCCTTTGAACCCTGGCTCTCCACAATGATCGACACCCTGACCCTGAGCTCCCAGTGGTATTTTGACTTATTGTAGGCAGTGTTTAGGTGTATGGTGGTGTTTATGTTCAAGAGGTGTCACATGTCTGAAACTTTAGATGTATGTTCCCCATGGACCACTGATTATTTTAAGATCTGGTTATATTGCCGTGTGGTCACTCCTTGGTAACGGTTGCTAGGCAACTACCCGATATTGTAAGTATAATACAATTATAGAATTTATCGGCGTAATTCAGACCAAGGAAATGGCGTTTTTGATGGAATTTAAGATATATTGGGCCAGAAGAGTGAACCTAACTTCTATTTAAGGGTAGCAACGGTTGCTAAGCAAATACCCCAAATGATCGAATGACACCATTGCCCTGTGTATCCAACTGTATTATAATTATGCCCAGATTTAGACATTCCTTAGCATCCTTAGCATCCACATGGTGATGGTTATGTTCAAATGGTTCACTGGTCTGAAACTTTACAGGTATATTCCCATGGACCACTGAGTATTTTAATATTGGTATACATTGCCACACGATCACTCCCTGGTAATGGTTTCTATGCAAAACTACCCGGAATTGAAAGCATATGCAATTATAGCTTTAAATATAGCATCGTAATTCCGCGCTAAGAAACTGCGTTTCTATGCAGTCAATATCATAT